>JBCAUA010161266.1:0-22072 GCA_038406235.1 Peronia verruculata | reverse complement strand
CTTTTGAAATTGGCAAATTTTGAACTGGGAAATCCAAGATGGCCGCCGTTTCCATGACAACCATACAAAAATGTCAATTTTTTTCTACTGTTTTCCTCTAAGTTGAACATGCTGAATACGATGGAAAAGATTAAAATAGCCTAACTGTAATAATAAAGAAAATCACCTCCAGGACCCGCCCCCCCCCTTAAATGGCTGAATCAATGAACTATGGCAATAACAATCTCTTCTTAGCTAAGCCAGGTGATAGCTGGCAGCTCGACAGGTCTGAAATCAATTATCTGAATGCTTTGTTCAGTTAACACAAGGCTATTGAGTGCACTTGGTCAAGGTGTGGATTATAGATAAATAAGTTTGTCAAAAGTTATTTATAGGATGTATGTTATGCCACCTTAAATTCTGAAACAAAAAAAAACAACATATCACAAATGAGAGTGAGCTGTTTAGAATGAAATTATATATTCTTTTTTTTAACTGTGTATTAGAACTGTGAGTACCTTATCTTTGAAAATAAATGGTGTTTGTTTGTTTGTTTGTTTGTTTTTTGATGTAGAAACTCAATTTTTTTTTTACAAGATCATGGAATTTAATGAGTCCCTCTTTGATGAAGGTGGAACTTTACACTCAATGGCTTCACTGCCACCAGTATGTCCAAAGACTGGTTTCTTATTTGTGAGAAAAAGTACCACATACAGCCATGCGTTTACAGCTTTTCCACAACCAATCCCCTTTTCTTCCACATTTATTCTGATGTGTCAACCAGTGACCTTTGTTCAGACCAATACAAAAAATCTTGTGAAAGATTTAACAAACTGATGATTGGCAGATAAGGTAGCAATAAGAGCCCAAATCAGATTTATAGTCTGTTCCTTTGCAACAGTTAATGACAGCTTCTAAGTGCTAGCAGCTGTGATAAAGGAAAAGGCACATACCACTTGGTCGCAATATGGTGGGACTGAGGGCAGGTTAGGGATAGCAGTGGACCAAACTTGTGAGACTAACCGTATTATTATCATTTACCACAGGACTGTAAACTGGGTATAGCAATGATGTGGTTTAAGTAGAATACATGTAGATGAAATGCATGTATGTATTAAAAAGGAAGTATCTATTACGCGACTGAGTCTATCTTGAACACTCATCACCCGCTCCTCGGACCTACATGTTAGGGTTAGGGTGGTCGAGGGTCCTTGCAGGTTACCCCAGTGGGGTAGGTCTAGCTCATTAGGAAAAACAGAACTGGTGTGTAGGGGAGAGAATTTTCTTTGTTTGCTAACATGGGGTACAGGGCTCGTGCTTTTTCCATTATAGTGAGTAATGTACTGAGACTTGGCCATTTAAAAATCAGGGTTGAGAAAAAAAGTGAACAATCTATTTGTCTTAAACTGTGTCCAATTTTCTCAGGTGGCCTTCCTGTGTCTGTGCTGGAGGACCTAGGATCTGATCAGCTCTCAAGTATCAGCTCCTCAGCCATTTCAAATATGGATGCTAATACATTTGCCACTGTGAGTTTTCTTTTGTTGTTATGCTTCATTAGAACTTGGAATGATGAGTTTTTCTTTGCAGTCATAATTTAAAAGTTTGCAACAGCAATCTAACGACTAGAAGGTTTATGACAAGGAAATCTAAATACCTTTGCAATAGCTTGATCCAGATGAAACAAATCCAAAAAAAAATTTAAAAAGCACACAAATAAAAAAACTGGAGAAATTAAATGGAAGTACTTCATTAGGATAATGTCATATTTATATGTTCAAAATTGCACAGGAAAATTTTGCAAAGTAATGACACACTCTCCCTCTTAATAATTCAGTTTTAGAGTGGTGTAGCTCAGAAAATTATTGCAAATGAATTTTGACTTTACTACCTTACTTTCTTTTCTAACATTACATTTGCTGAGTCTAAATTCTGTTTATTCAGTGATCAATATGTTCTTTTTGGATGCATTGATGCTTCAGCATACTGAAATTTTTTCTATGACATATTTATAGTTGCCTCATAAATATATCGCCTCATATATATATATATATATCGTCTGTCAATTTTATAGGTATGAAAATACACAATTTGTGTCTGTCATAGAGATGAAGGAAAAGGGGACATTGCCATACAGAAACTTCCATGCTCTGTTATCTCAGTGTGGACTCCTCAAATTGTTAATCATATTCTACATGTTATGATAGTAAAAATTGCAGTTATAAGAGCACTGCATTATTTGACTTTTTTTTCCATGCACTGTCTTCTTTCTTCACTTGACCATCAACACAAGGTCTTTGCTATGGGTTAAATCAGCAGTTTGAGTAGTATTCAGCAAATGCAATATATAAGATAAAAAAAATACATGATCACTTGATTTTTCTTTTTCCTTCATTGTTTTCTTTCCTCACCAACAGGTCTTCACTGTGGCCAAAATCAGCAGTCTGAGCAGTGCACAGGCCAATGCAGTGACTAGTATCCAGATGGCCGCACTCAGCACAGATCAGAAAAATGCCATCTACTCCATAGCAACTACTACAAGCACCACAGGTTCTGATAATGGTGAGTGGAGTCACAATATAACTCCTGCAAGTTGTTAACTCTGTCACAGAATCTCCTGATAAATAAGACTGTGCGGCACCAGCTGTTTGGCTCTCCTAGCTTTAGGCCAAGAAATAAGCATGAATGATAGCTGAATCTGAAAGTGTGGTGAACTAGTTCAGGAAAATGTCCCACCAGCTTCATGTCAAAGATGTCCAATAGAGGGATCTAGTTGGCTTGGATTGTCACTAGAGAAAAAAACCATAGCCTTTGAGCACTTGGACTGAAGACAAGCTGTAAGACAAGATCTTTCCCAGTTTGGGTTTGGTTTCAGCAGTACAAGCTGAAAAAAGGAAATAAAAAGACAACCCCCACTCAAAATTCTGTAGAGTGCAACACCATAATCTTTTGAGACTGAAAGAATACCAAAATCCTAAGGTTGACTATCACTGACCATCTCCACAGTAGGAGTAGTGGTGCTTCCAGTTCTACTCAAGCACTAAACATCAACTGTTATCAGCAAGGCTTAGACTATAGTCACTCACATCCAAAAATTTAATATCAGATATTATCATCACAGTGGAAGCTAAAGATCTCTGGCAGCTATCCAAAGACAGATAGCCCAAAAATCTGGTACAGGCTGCGGTTGATTATGCTGTAGTCAGAGTTGTTTAGCTGGAAATGCTTGCACAAACATGGTGGTTCACATTACAGTTTTCCCGCATTTATTGTGGGTATTAGGTTCCAGGACTGCCCACAGTAAGTGAACATCCGCAAAGTAGGGGGAATGCAGTACATATTTTGTTATTTATATACATTTCAACTTTTATAAACTTTCATCATACTGTTATCAACCCTCTGTAGTGTCTAACTTACCTGGTCTGTATTTTAGCAAACAGCATGTCATGAACAATCTCATATAGGGAAAATTAAAAATATTTTATTTATAACCGCGTGCACTTTGCTATATAGAAATATATCTACATTTACATGTAAAAAAAAAAACTGTGATGGAGTGGAGCAGTGAAAAGTGAACCTGCGATAAATGAAGAAATAATGTATACAAAATCTTAGCCGTAGAACTATGAAGAAATTGATCAGTTCTAATAGTGGGTCTTTATTTATGTTCAAGAATTATGACAGTTGAAATAATTTTTGTTTTAGTAATGGAGCTCATCCTACACTGCATTCTATCCAACATATTGTTTTGAAAATTACAAGTAGTATTAAACTTATTTTACCCCAATGGTATCTATTAGCGCTTTCATAGTTGACTTGTCCATTAAAGTTTGAACTGGATTTAATGCCATATTGATTATTGAGAATGACATATTAGAAGCAAGTCAATTCTCTTTTAACAGAAATATATGTCCAACTTTATATTTACATGCATTCCTCTTGTTGTTGTTGTTGTATTCAGTGTTTTCTATTTGTTTGTTTGTGCATTGTTATTTTGTTAATGTTCCTGTCCAGACTTGTCCGTTCTGCACTGATTTAATATACTGGATAATTTTATAGCACTAAAGTGTGTCTGAGATTGTTCATAATCATATGTATGGTTCACCAACATTATTTCTTGACTTTCCTCATACCAGGAACTCCTAAAATGAAGATGGCACAGACCACTTTGCTGCTTCTGATGCTTCTAGCAATGCTGGCTCCATCCCTCTTGATATGAGCCTGGTGGCTTTGTGGGAAACTCTGGTAACCTCCAGACAGACTGGGTGTCTAAGAATATGTTCTGACAAGAAGTAATAGTAATATCCATGCCAGTCTAAAGAAACGGAAAAGGGAAGAATTTTTTGAAAAACAGAAAATGGTATCTTTAAATCTCCCTAGAACGATTTATTTTTTTTAATAAGAAGTGATAAATCAGAGAGGTCATTTTATACTCCATCAAATGGCACCTTTGAATGTTTGGAGATTACATTTTATATTTGTATATTTTTATAAATTATTTTTATTCACTTTGTGATCTATTGTCATATATGTCTTTCTGTCTTTCAAAGACTTGTTGTTCTTTTTCTACTCAATATGGTCAGTTTCATGTTGATATGCCTTTTTTTATTAATATTAAAAGTTTTCAATATTATTACTGATGACTTTTGAACATAACTGAGACTTACTGGAATGGACTTTTCTTGACAAGTAGTAATCGTTTAATCGTTCTTATTGTGGGTCACTATGATATGCATCTGATTTGAATTGACATTCCATGACTTTGCCATACGTAAGAAATGAAAAGCAAAAATCTTCCCAATCACATTGTCAATAAAAGTACACAGTGAAACAAAAAACAATACAAAACAAGGAAGCAAACAAAAATGAAAAAAAAAAAAAAAAGTGGCAATGAACAGAAAATAATGCTTGCACAGATTACTAGGAGAAACCCTATTTGATATTTTTGTATAGTATATCTTCATGCTAACCTACATCTGAAATTGAGATCTTGATGTTGTGTGTACTTCTGTTCAATCAACTTCTGTAGTAATAGAGATTAACAACATTTAGTTGTAACCATGATTATGATGTTTTTGCACATGCTCTTTAGTGGACGAAAACATACAACGCTCACTAAAGAGACCATTCATAAGTAAATGAGTTGAATCCAAATCCATGTAGCCTACTTGACAAGACTCTCACATTTGGGAGCTGATCTGATTTAATTCAAACCTCATTAACAAACTTATCAATATTTACTATATGTCTATTTCAGCCATTTTTAATATCATTTTTATTGAATATGTTTACATTCACTTTCAAAGCTTCTCTGTGATCCAGCTATGCTGCATTTTGTTGATAAACTGATATCATATGTCATGTTGAAATCTGATCAATGCGGAAATCTCCTGTACATAAAAAAAAAAAAAAAATGAATGTTGTTGAAATTGTTACAATTTATTTTCACCTTTGAAAATCAGCACTTTGATGTTGCAGAGGAAAAGGGAATAGATTCATTCTGACCTGGCAAATGGCTGGAAATCCCAATCTAATTTTAGGAGGGGGGAGGGGGTAAAAACAGTCCAAACTGTTTGTGCCATTGACATAGGAAAACACATTAAAAAAAGGCAGGGGACAATTGTTCTCTCGTCTCATGGTGGAGCGGTAGCAAACATCATGATTGTCTATTTTAAGCAGGAGGAGCAAATGCTCCACTGGGGATTTCCAGGTTTTTGCTTAGTCGAAAATGAACATTTGATTTCATTGTTGTTGATCAGATGCTATCTTAGTGATCAAATCTTTGTTAGTGGTATGATGTCAGTAGCAGTGGAGTGATCATCATACGTTATTTCAATTTTGGAATTTTATTAGTGTCTCTTGATGTTCTGAAAATATGGTCAAGCATCTCACTACTGCAACCTTCTAACAGGTATGCTATATGCAGAGTTTAACATTTTTTTTTTTTTTTTGCATAGACTATTGAGTTTACAAAAAAAGAACATTTATTAGGAAAATTTGTTAGAAACACCAACAAAATTTCACATTCAATGCACATGAGCTGTATTATAACTATGTATACATCTACTGTACTGAAAACACAGTTCAATATATGTCTTTCTTTTTTTTTTTTTTTGGCCCACAAGTTTTATAGTTTGTTGTAACCCAGTATTTTGAAATATATATATCATACATATGTTCATATGCGGAGGCCTAAGGCTTTCATGAACACAACAGCAAGAAAATTTTTCAAACATTTATTTTTAAGTTCTTGTGAAAATGTTTTTTTGTTTTTTCTTATTGAATGAATGTTTAATCATTAATTTACAGATTTACATAGTATTTTACCATAAGCATAGGCCTAATGTGTTGTTTTCTTCTCTCATTTTGTTACATCTGTTTTATTATTTTTCAAGTTTTAGTCTTGTACTTTATTAAAAACACTAATACAATATTTTATTTTATTTTTTTTTTTTTCTGCATGAAGTGATTTGTTGAGTCTATTTTTCTGCTTGTGGAGTTCAGCTTGTGTTTGTTGATTTCCCAATGCGGTGTCCTGGTTGAAATTAAAAATGTCATTTACTATCTCTGAAATACAGAGAGTGTGTAGAAAAGAGAAGAAAAAAAAATTCACAGGTAAGTGCTCAATGGAAATGAAGAGTACAAATGGAATTTTAATAAGAAATCACATTTGAGATTACTTGGACTTGATTTTACAGTTTCTTTACTCAGAATGCTCAAAATCAAATCCTTCCTCAAATTCAGCTTGCCAATCATCCACACATTTATTATATGGCCACATATAATCACTTGTTTGGCTGCCCCTCAGTAAATTCAGTGTGCCATACATTCAAAGATTTAGAGAGAGAGAGAGAAAAAAAAAAAAGATTAAATAGAATTCAACTAAATTCATTCTTGACACAACTCGTTCTTAAATCTTTATTTTATTATTTTTTTTTTTTTTATGAAGATGTGTTTAATGGGTGGAAATACATATGGTATCAGAACCATGTCGATTTTTTTTTTTTTTTCTGTTTCTAATGTTGGGAGTCCTGCCATAATTACAAGAACTGGCTAGCCTCTTTTTTCTTCACTATCCTTCAAAAAAAAAAAAAAAGACAACACATATAAAATACAGCAGATGTAATCTAAACCTGAAAGGAGAATTCTTATGTCTTCTCATGTCCTATGACTGTAACAAAGATGTGATGGTGATGATGTCTAGTGACTGGATTTTTTCTTTTTTTTTTTTTTTTTCGATCTCTTTTCCTTATAAACATTCGACTCATATCTCATTCTTTTTTTTTTTTCAGAGGTCGTCACTGCCGTAAGAGGTTTCTGTCTAGAAGATCATCAGCCTGTGATAAGAAATCATTGTTAACATGTGGCTGATATGTTATAAATTGATTTTCCAGTTTATTTGTCAACAAGAGTCATTTGTTTCATACATAATTAAAACAGAAATCTGTAAAATCAATTCATCATGCAAACAAAAAATTATCAACTTCCATTCGTCAGTTAAAAAAAAAAATAAAATAAAAGGAAACAAAATTTCCAAATTGTGACACACATAAACTTAAAACAATCATTGACCTCACATGCCCGATTGTATGTTACGAACTCACACAAGGACAAGGCCACCAATGATCGAGGCCCTCCACGAGAGGTATTACAATCAGATAAGCCGCCGAGTTGCATAATTGCATATGTATAGATCTATGAACTACAAAACGAGACACAGGCACTCGATGGAGATGAAATGCTGCCAAAATGTCTTGGAAAGTTTCCGGAGAACCCAGACAACGGCGCAAAGACGGGTGCCTAGGCGTACATAGTACATGTACTTTAAGCTGGTGGTGCACAACGGAGGCACCCTGATGATTCCCAAGCGGAACAGGCGCTGAGAAGAAGAAGAGAAGGAGGAGGAGAATAAAGTAATAAGGTTAGAATCTAGAATTGTTACATTTCTGTTCATAACCAAGAACTAAGGAAGTGAGTGATGGCAAAACATGGCGACCCGGTTATAAACTAAAGTGTAGTAAATGTCTTCGAATTTCTCGCCATCGAAATTCCTGGTGAGGTCTTTAGCCATTGGTCTCTCCTCCCCTCTTCTAAATTGCTTACTGCTTTTTTCAGCCTATTTACAATCTATGTGTCCAAGATTTGGGCGTCTATAGGACACCGGTCTTAAATAATTCTTCAAGCCATATTAATGACGTGGTTCTCGACGAAAAGCACTGAGAACTCCAAAAGTCGACAACTTATAGATAGGCCTAATATGATATCGCTGTGACCAGCCTCACTAATCCTTTTTCAGTTTTTAGTGGTGTTGAACTAGCTACGTAGAGATGGGAAAAATCACATTTGTACCCTTTGCTTGAAACAAGCGTCTTGAAAAAATGAGAAAAAAAAAACGGTTCAAAGAAAATTAATTTCATCTTGTTGTTATAATTTTGGTCAAATCTTTTTGTGATCAGTCTTTCGAATGGCAAGAAGTAGTGTGATTGTTTCCTCTTTATACTGCTTGCTCAACACCTCTCATGTCTGGAAATGGGTAAGAACAGGGCTGCTCATACCTACCTCCCATTCCAACCTTAGTTAATGCGTTCTTGTATTCTGTTGTCGTTGTTGTTATTGTTGTTGTTGTTTTGCCCCTCTCGATCGAAGGTACACAATAAACGCACCTAATAGAAACATACAAAGGCCTCAGCAATAAGCAAACACCCTCAAACACAACATACTCACTCATTTTAATTATATATACATCACCATATCCACGTGGCGTTATTCACGTGCACACAAGAAATAAACTGCTCACTTTTTTGGCCAACAAGACAAACAATAAGAAAATTCCAAGACCATCAAACTGTAACAACTCTGGTGTCTTAAGCAACGAAATACACTCTTCAAATTGACACACATGTTTTCTCAAAAGCAAAAACAAAAAATAATCAATTGAGAAAGAACGAAAGAATAAAAAAGGAAAGAGAGAGAAAGAAATAAGGAAAGGAAGACAAAAGAAGAAAGAGAGGAAAAAAAAGAACGAATGAAAGAAAAGCAGAAAGCGAGAAAAGAAAAAGAAAGGCAAATGACATTTACTCACATCATTTACCATTATCATTAGAATTAACGCAACATCATATTTATGGCACTCTGAATCGTCGAATAAGCATCATTGAAGGAGGAGCGGATTGAGGTTGGGAGGGGGAGGGGGGATGGATTTTGATTTCTTCAATTTGTTTATTTGAGCAGTTCCAGTATGACTACTGTGATTCACTATTTCATATCTTAAAGCAGGCTACCTGATGAACGAATCTGGCTTTCTTCCATTACGTTTTTTATTGGTGCCCCTACAGACTAAGGGATGAATCAAACACTTCAAACGCCCAGCCCGTTAGCAAATCCCCCCCCCCCCCCCTAAATGATTCCTCTGTAAACTATGGGATTTTCAAATATGTTGATACAGAGCTCGTTGGCACGTTAAAAAAAAAAATCTTTTCTAAATAATTCCTCTCTAAATAAGCGACTGATGAAACATGTTGATGCCCAGCCCGTTGGCACATTATTTTTTCATTTCATTTTCTAAATGATTTCTTTGTACACTAAAGGGTTAATCAAACATGTTGAAGCGGAGTCTATTCGCACATTTTTTTCCATAATAATTCATCTGTAAACTAAGAGATTAATCAAACATGTTCATGCCCCACCTGTTGGCATACAATAGAACTGAAATACATCAGTGTGCATCGCCTGGTTGTTGCGATTCACTAATGACACTAAATCTTGTTGTATTTCGTTGTCGATAATGCCTGGTAACCTATGTCGACATTAATATCATAGAAAAAGTGATCTAGTTAAATAAAAACGGCTGCAACAAGCGCAGATTTTCAAAACGTACACACAGACACACGCACAAGTCAAGTTCCAGGACATGAAAAATGTCTCTCCCTATTCGTTTGAAACAATGGATTTGCGCTGTAAAATATATGGACGTTTCATTAAAAACTATTGCAATATATAAAAAAAAATATTCAATATGGCAAGGCAATAGCAAGTGGATGTGTAGACAATGGATGATTGAAAGCGCAGAAAATGATAATGTTCCTCACTAATGCCAGTCCGCTGATATACAAAATACACTATTACTGCAACTAACATGCTCAGTTGTCGTGTAATAAGCAAAGAAATGTCTTCTCCGCAAGGAAACAGCTTTGTAATTTACTCTTTTGTCCTGTTTTGTTTTCGGCCAGCACTTGAGATTGACAGTTTCTCCGGATTCTGAGAATGAAGAAAGCGACTCTCCTCATCTCCACCTTGTAGTGCAATAACTTCGTGCTACTAGTAATGGATCTTTCTTTGTTAATTATCCCATGCCAAAGATTGTTAAAAGTATTACCAAATTTCACTACCTTCAAGTCGTTTATCCTCGCGCCAAGTCTTTCGCCGGCCAACGTTTCTTAAAATGTTGAATGCTGCCAAAGAATGCTGAAATAAACCCACGGCAATATTTTGAATTGATGGTATATAGCCGGAAACTGCAGTTCACCAGTCTCCGCAAACCGGAAGTGTTTGATCAAAAACTATATAGGCCTAGTATCTAACCGTAGCGGAATGTGGTGACGGGTAATGAGAAAGAGGACAAGGGGAAGGAAGGTCGAAGTGGGGACAGTGAGACCACAGTTAAGATATGTGAACGACAGTGAGTGAAAAAATAAAAGTTCACATAATAAAAAAGTATGTGGTATGGATATAACAAAACTGAGGAAAATAAAACTATAATAATTACAAATACTTTCAGCATAACGTAACGTAGTACACAAAGCACCAGTAGATAAATGATCTGCTGCCTATTGACAATTTTGACACATATTATTAAAAGCAATAATTATCACTGAATTTTAATCAGTGACGTTGATTACGTCTTTTAAAACGCCGTTGTAATATAGGCTAAGGAGGCCGCCACACAAGTTTAATAAATCTACCCCATGGTCTGTATCCAGAATAAAGCCTACAAAGAAACAGGTAAGTAATCACCACATGTGAGGAATCCATTATAGATCTAGTTTTTACTTCATTTTCTTCCAACAGTTATTCGCTTTTCAACCTATCTGAAAGAATATTCTAAGCTTACGAGAATCGAAGAAAAAGCATGTCATAGACTGAGTTTCAAAATAGATCCGATCTCGATCTGCAGTGTTTTAATTCATGTCATTACATCCTGGATTCATACCAGAAAATAAGCAGTAGTAAGACAGATTACACTCATTGAAGATTGTATGATACAGGAGTCACTGTTGCTAATGGAAACATACAAACTGAAACAAAGAACAGAAACAAAACAAATAGAGTCCAGCGTTGAACATCTCGTCAGACGCATCAACTCTGTGGAGCGGCCAGAATTCACTTGCTGCAGCAGATTTTCGCGTCTAAGCTTCAATAGGCACGCTTACGGGTTGCCTTACGCCTGCCAACCTCTGTTAGAATGGCTAGGCCTATTGAAAGACGTAAAGCAAACCGTAACCCATTGAAGCCTAGACACGAAAATAGGTCGGTGGCAAATGCTACATAAATAATACTAGGATTATTCGTTACAGTTTTGAAATAGTTATTGTCCACAGTCATACAAAACCTAAATGCAGCTATCAGTAAACTTTTGATGGGCGCGGTGATCGGTTTCTAAGTGTGCTCGACCATCTTAGGGCTAAAAGAGTCAACATTTTCATTGGAAAGTGTGGGGACTCTCTTTTTCAGTAATTGATAATTATACCTTCAATATTTACACGAATATAGAGCTAACATAAGGTTGGAGATTTTTTGTTTCAAATTTTAATGCCATGGTAACAACATTGTCAAGATCAACATGAAAAGACTGAGCACGAAAGAAAAAAAAAATCACGATAAAGGTTTAAGCGATAATGCCCCGGAATTGAGAAGTTCTGAGACCAAAACTTCGGGGTATGAATATATGACACGGAGATTTACAACATCTGCGCCGCATGTATATATATATATATAAACACATGTAAATATAATTATATACATAGGGGGGGGGGGTATCTGTGTGTGTCTCCGAATAACTGATGACTTGAGTTTTATTCCATGAAATGATATGTTACATGTATTAATGATGAATGGTAAAATTTGGCAAGTAGGATGTTTGGCCTATTTCTGTAATACTGTGAATAACCGATTCTCTGGAGCTCTAAAATCACATCAAAACCACCCACTATGTTCTTCAAGTTACAAATGCCCTGTCCTCATCTGGATAATCAATAGCATTTAATACAGTCAAAACAAATCAAAGCAAACAAGAAAAAAAAAGTGCTACCTACCAAAAATGTAAGAAATCGAAAATTCACTTGTCACGTGACATTCTCAAGGGGAAAAAAAAAAAGATTTTTTTTTTCAAAATCCCCTTAAATTTCTGTTTTGGTCAAGATCGTTGCCATGCACTGTATTTAGTCACGGTGGCTGATTTACATCCGAAACTGTTTTTGTATCACACTGATCTCCAATGATGCAGGTGACTGCAGTTTGAATCACGGTAAAATATAAAAAAACACCAAAACTATATACATTATGTACATCTATTTGCCCGAAGCTATTGAAATACCATTCACATCTGTGTTAGTTCTTCATTGGACTCATTTCCGCTCTGTTTCGATTCTGCATCATAAGGGCTAACATTGAGGTAACCTTTTCCTCCTTCTCTTGTTCAGAAATGACTGGATATTCAGACTGCCACCTGGCAGTTGCATTGTTTAAGTCAATAGTTTCCCTAGGAGGACTGGCTGCGCAATAGTTGTTTTGCTCGCCCGACGTCTCGCAAAGTTGATACATACCGTTACCTTCCTGTTCACCAGATTCTGTCTGCAGTGAGAGAACTACCAGTCCATTTTCGGTATTCGTCCTCGCCACCACGTTCGTTGATTGTGCCTCCAACATCATTTCATGAAGTACCTCAGAATTGATATCTGAACAGGAGCTGGAACGGCCATTGACAATGTTCCTAAACTTGTTCCCGGCCTGTTTGTCTGCTTCTGCATGTGTCATTCTGTTATGGGTCTTTTGGCTGGTGGTATAATATTCTGATTGATTAGAAATGGTCCTTTCCTTAATTCTGGAAGCAGCTGATATCTGACGCTCTTGCTCAGCATCTCCATTTACAATCAATTTGCTTAGTTGTTGCCTCTTCCCATCACTCCCCACGTCATGAGGATTGGCTTTTCTCTTGCGACTGGAAGACTCTGTGTCATTTTCAGGTTGAGCTTGAGATCCCAAGACGCCAGATTCTGGCACATTCCGCACACTGTTGAGTGCTGTAAAATATGTATCATGGGCCCTGTGTGGTGAGGCACCCGCCCCGGTATCAGTGGTGATCGGATAATCAACTGCATGGGTGAACGAAGGGGAGCTTACGGCAAAAGTGTTGGGGGCACGAAACACAGTACTCGGGACACAATAGGTCACGTCTTTCGATTGGCTCCTTATATGGACAAGATCTTTATTATGACTCGCGTTGTCTCTGTTGTGATTTGAATGCAGAGTGTCAGAACTGCAAACACTCAATACTGGGGGATTCGGAGACGGATGTAGAGTTGGATTCTCATAATCGTTCGCCTGGCTATCAGATACTTGAGGTCCTCCAACTACACTGGTGCTCGAGCTGGTTTTAGACATCGATTCTTCCTGGAGCCCTGCAGTGTGGTTACTGTGGGCAATTGCACCGACACAGAGATCAACAACAGGCAGTATCTGTGTCTTTGCTCTATTATCGCTTCCACAGATTGGAATTTGTGCCTGCTCTTGAGAAGCAATCGGCCTAGCGATACATGCTTGGTCGCCTTTTCTGAGATTTTGTGGTCTAAAATTCATGAGCTTTGATATTTTCGGTTGCAGTATTCCTGGCGGATTTTGAGGCACACCACGAAAACTTGATAAAATCTTTGGATTGTTTATTGTCGCAAAGTCGGGGTGACCGCCAGGGGGAATAGCTCCAGGAAGAAAGGGCAATCTCTGGATAGGGAAGAACATCATGTAAGGCTGGCCGGGTGGCTGACAAGGATCTAACACAATAGGTAGATTCTGACCATTCTGGAGGCCTAGTGAAGATGATGCCAGGATTGTGGAACCACAGTAAGTGGGCATGGACACAGGTGCTGGAGCGATAGGGATTTCTGTCGTCTTTGCATTTTCGTCAAACTTATCTTTTAGAGGTCTTCCAACTCTTCTGCCCGTTTTCGTAGTGGGTTTAGATGTTGTATTTGAATGGGCTGAGCCCTGGTGAGAACTTCCGTCATGACCAGTCTGTTCAGCCTCGTCAAGAATAGGATGAACCTGATACACCTTTTCTTGATACGAATCTGAAGTCTCGGGACAGACTTCGAAGTTACTATACAAAGGATTGGAAGACAGTTCTAATAATGCTGCAGCCGCCCGTTGGGTGCTATTTTCGTGTTCTTCAGCCGGCTGCTCTGTGTTCTGAACCACAGCCGTCTCTTGCATTCGCGGATTTTGCAAAGCATCATGCACACTATGAAGTTCTTCACCTACCCCGCCATTACTTTGACTTACTGTACTGCTGAAATCCGATTCTTGTGTATGTGCAGATGTCCTTTGTGCTACAACATTCTTAACTTTTTCTGCCATCATTTGTTTCCCTGTGTGGACCATCCGAAGTTGTTCTGTAGCGTATAGGGCCGGTGGTGAAATGGCTGCCTGAGTGACAACTGCGACATTCTGTTGGGAATGGACCGTCTCATCTTGTCCATGTGCGCTGTCGCAGTCCTGTGCTGCAGAACTTGAAACTGTCAAAACCTTTTCTGCTCTTTGATTATATGAGATTTGGCGATCAGCCACTGGACTGAACTCCGATCTGAATTGATAGCTTTGATATTCTCTGCTCTGTTCCTGACCATGAGCTGGGTCATTAAAATCTTCGACGATTGCCGATAGGATCTCGGTTGTATCAGCACTGACTGTGCTGACAGACGCATTGTCAAATGCACCATAATCAAGATCTTGACGCAAGCCATCGACATGTGTTTCAATGTTCATGAAGTCACACTGCCTTTCATTCAACGACTTTAAATTTGGAGGATCCGAGGGATCGCTGACATCAGAGTACAGGTTTGGGGGCGGATTTTGGTCGTCCACTTTGTTTCCCCCTTCTGCTGAACCAAGTTGTTCCTCTCCCTCTTCGCCGTGGCTGTCTCTAGAGCTGACACTAACAACGTCACATTCATCGTCACCGTCAGTCAGATCAATAACTGAATTCCTCTGCAGCAAATTGTTGATCTCAAAGGTGGACGAAGCATCGTTCCACGTGGCATGAGGCCCGACGAATCCGAGAATTTCATCTGATGTCAAATTATTGTCTTCGGTTCGCCTTTTTTGCGTAGCAATTTTTGCCATCAACAATGAGGAATAGGTGTTTTTCTTGACAGTGTTGGTGAAAAAGTCTTTCACGGGCAGACCGACAACTTTCCGCTTAGCAGTCTGATCAGTGGCAGTTGACTCCTGGAATGCAATAGACTTTTCTGAATATGTTGAGTTCGTTCTGAGAGGCGGTGAACTCTGAGGAGTGGTCTGAGTCACGGGAGGTGATGGAATAGTAACACTGATGATAGATGTAAGAGAGGAATTTGTCTGTGAAATAGCTGATCTTAGTGGCTGAGTGAGGGCCGGGGAAACAGTCAGTCTGGGAACAATTCTCTCGGGGTCTGAGCTTGTGCTGCGCTCTATGATTGGAGTTGGGGGGCAACTCCTGCTTTGGGTATTTTCGGAAACCTCTTTATTGTTGATGATCTCTTCCTTGTGATTTTGACCTAAAGTGGTTACTGCTCTCACTTGACTGATTTTATTCTGTTCCTGGCGTGGAGACACTAAATGTGAATGTGCTGGCTGGGCCTGGTTATATTCACTTCCTGAGAGGACATCCCGACCTGGTAAATCATTACTGTTTAACAACACGGACTGAATAACTGAAGTCTCTGTTCTCGGGAAAGAGGGAATAGAACTGGTTGTTATGACAACTGCAGCATTGGTTACTTCTGGCTCAGACCGTATTGCGTTTGTGGCCAGAGTAGGTTCTTCATTCTGATGCTTTGATTTTAAGATCGGGCTTTGTAAAGCATTTGCCATGTCTGCAACGTGGGCCTGTGGCTGTGATCGTAAAGGACTGGTGCAACTGGAAACAGGACAGGGCAATGTCATAGGCTGGCTTGGGCTTTGTGAAGGCAGGGAGCGGGGGGATCTTGGTCTGCAGTCCAGGGGTTCACTATGAATGTGTGCAGACGGTGGTAAACTTGAATGGGGGGTATCACTACTAATTGTAGTTGGCGGTTGGGGACCACGTGTATCTGCCGCTGATACAGAAAGCTGGCGTACTGACTGCTGAGGCTGGTGGACAGGAGATTGAAATTCATGTGACTCTGAATTGTTCAGAGTAGTTTGGCAATGCTGAGATCTGTCTTGGCTTGAATACGTTGCTGGAGTGCCTGAACGTGAGTATTTTGATAGATCTAGGGGTTCATTTGGAATGTCTCGATCATCTATTTGTGGTACATTTGATCTCGTCTGTTCTTGATGACAGAGCGGAGATGTCGGAACTTCACTCGCTAGACTACTCATAGAATGACTTGCCTGGAGTACGGCTGAGTTTCTTGGAGACATTTCACCCTGCTGTTGGCCATCGTCATCCAAGATAGATCTGCCACCGTTCAGAGGGGTGCCAGGATAGTGATCTATCTGACCTAGTGGCTGTGTAGAATACTGCAACCAAGACTGTTTGCCGGATTCATCACGCGGGCGACTTTCAGCTGTCTGTGATTCTGGCCGGCCACTGGAGCTTGGCTCTGTTGGAACTTTCACCCAGGATGGATACTTAGGACACTTAGGAGACAGAGGAGTTGCTTTCTTGTCTTTCTGCTGGCGTGCCATGTGCACTGCTCGCAAGTGCATCTGCAGATTTTTGTCCTCGAGGTTCAAGCAAGGTAACTGTTGTCTGAAATGAATGGCTTTGGGCTGCTCGTTGGCTCCCAACATTTGTAGAGCCGAGACAGGCAGCGGCAGTCTTGTTGGATTCATTGCTCCAGGCACTATTGGTCTGACTGGACGTGGCACCAGATCACTTGTCGCTTTTCTAACTGGCGGAAGTGATACTGAGTGTTGACAGTTTTTCAGGTTGTCCTGGCATATAGAACTCGGAAATGATTTTGGGATATTTGGCATGTTAGGCGCTCCTGCTATGCGGGATTGGAGCTGAAATTGTGCCATATGCGTAGCATTAAAACTTATGGGCCCGTGAAACCGTTGAAACGAGTTAGTATGATTGTTGTGAAAATCTCTGGATTGCGTATTTGTTGCCAGTCTAGGCACTTTTCCTCTGGGACCAGGTTCAATAGGACTATGTTTTGGAACCACAGCAGCCTGGGGAATATCACTTTGCTCTGTAGGGTGAAGTGTGTTGGCAATGGAAACAGGAGGGTGATTATTACCGACTGCCAAAGTGAGTTGACTGTTGGCTGTGTTTTCTATGGTACGTTTTCTGGGCCTAGCAGATATTGCACGAGACTCCCGCTGTCTAGCGGAACTTGTCTGAGGCTCTGCTGGGAAGTGTGACGTGGAAATTGCTTGTGCTGTCAGTGGAGACTGAGATCTGCCCACCAGACCACTGCTGCCATTGTTAATCTGAGTGTCCTTGCTGGGGCCAACAGGCCTGGGATCATGAAGAGTCGACTGGAGCAAGGTCGCAAGATCGGAACTTGTTGTGCTGATGTCTTCGGTTTGTGGAGGTTGGCGGTGCTGAAGCTGCTGCTTCGGAAGTTGTTTTTGTTGCAAGTGCTGTACTTGCTGCTGTCGGAAAGCCTGCATTAGAGGCTGAAAGTACTGTGCCTGTTGAAGTAGCCGCAAGTGTTGTGATTGCGACTGCTGAATTGGTGGCAACAGCCGTTGTGATAGTGGGTGGTGCAGCGGCTGAGGTTGTTCATATTGATGTTGCAGTTGATTCTGATACAGAGTCGTTTGTATTTGTGATTGTAATTGCCCTTGCGGTGCCTGCTGTCTCGACTGAACCTGTTGCAGATCTTCTTGTATTTGCTGAGCCAGTAATTTTTGTTGCTGCGCTTCTTCTTCTTCTTTTGCCTGCTGTTGTAGCTTTTTCTTGCTCGGTGGCTTTCGTCGCCGCTTTGGTTGTTGCTTTTCTTTCTGTAGTTGCTCGTGGGGTTGTTGTTGCTGCTCATGTGTTTGCTGATGCTGCAGCAGTTCTATTTGCTGCTGTTTTTCCTCTTGTTGCTGCAGTTCTTTCGACTTTCTTTTCTGCTGTCGTTGTTGTCGTGGTTGTTGTGACTGGCGTGGCTGAGAATTGCCTCGGCTTCTCCTCTTTTTATCACTGCTGCTATTGACAGGTTGTAATATTTTGTCTTGGACGAAATCTGAACTTACTTCTTGTAGCCGCTCTACTGTGGTTGCAGTCACTGACGGGTGATGATCAGCTGAAATTTTGCTGTTTTGTTTAGTATCTTTTCTGAACGATTTCTTTTTAACACTGATCCTTTCCAAATCCCTAAATTGTGCTTCAGGATCCGCCTGATTATTTGTCGTTTTGATCTGGTTTAGTTTCCTGTGATTATCATGTATGCTGGCATGAGGCTGTCCTACCAAATATGTTCTGTTCGTGCATTCATTCGGCATGGGTTGACACCTTGCCCCATTTTGATCTGCCTCCCTATGCGTAACAGGCATGGAAGTTCCACTTTGGCAGTCCATTTCAGAAGCAGAAGTGCGGCCTGATGTTTTTACTCTATCCGCAGCATTACATCCAGCATTTGAAATCACATTTCTGTTCTGGGGTTGACAATCTTGCAATGGACTTTTTTCAGTAGAAGGGTCCGTTGACAGGCCACTATCCATAGCTGCTCTCTCTGCAGCTGTTTCTTCGATGGCAGCAGAAACTGAAGATCGCAAGCTTGCCTGTTTGGACACATAGAAGGTGTTCTTGGAAACATCTGTATGGTGGCTTTGGCTTCCTAACGAGTCACCTATTTCCTTTCGTGATTCTTCTCTGGGTACGTGTCCGTTTTTGGTATGTGATACTAGCTGAGTTTGTTTTTGGTCTTCAGTGGTAGATATCATTTCTGGCTGGGCCCTTTTAGTGTGAGACGAACGTGTCCCAGGAATGGTTTGTGCTAAAGTAGTTGATTTGTGCCCGGAAAAATTGAGAACAGCATGACTTTGATCGGACGATTTACCGGTGAGACTGTTGATTTCACACCTACTATAATCCCTCAGATCAACATTGTTGTGGTTATCGTCAGTAACTGAGACAGTAGGACCACATTTGTTGTCAGTGTCGCGTCGAGCTTTTACATCAGTTTGGAACTGAGATATTTGGGAGGCCAAGTAGTTCATTTTATTTCCTATGACAACTCCGTCTTTATTAGCACTTTTGCTTTCATGTGACTCTTTAGCTGCATTCCCATTGCATGGAGGACAATTATTCTCACATGAAGACACTGATTCTGTGTTTTTTAAATTCTCCACAACCCTCCCAAATGTTTTGTCAACCTTAAGATCCTCTTCTACTTTAAAGGTATCGATAGGAATCTCGTTTGCACGAAAAACTGGGGCTGTGACCTGTTGAACTGATGTCTGAGTGAGTGGCAGTTCTCTCTTTGCCTTCTGCAAGATATGATTCTCTTGGTCGCTGCCCCGGTCATCTCCAAAGCCTTTGTCTTCACCAACCGGGTACAATGTCGGCGGCTGTGAGGAACATAACGGACTTGGTAACAGCGTATGGCTGTGAGACTTTACCACCGGCGACAAACGTGGTATCTGATCGTTCTGTCTGTCACTGGTTTCGGCCCTACCGTTGTGAGTGTTGTCCAGTCTCAGCTCTGGTTCTCTTTCTTTACAATCTGACTCAATCTGTAAAGTGACAAGTTCACTTTCTTCACTCACTGGCTCGTTGTCTTTTATGGTTATTCCATTCTCTTCAGGTTTTGTTTCCACATCTTTACTACGCCCATTTCCAATTTCTCGACAGCTTGGCTCAAAAATGTTGCTTTGGACTTTGCACTTGCGCTGCAGAACAGAGGGGTCTATTTTAAATTGAATCCGACCGAGATCACTTTTCCTAGACTGAAAGGTCACTTCTGTTTCTTCATCCATGTCTGCATATGATTTTATTTGCGAGGAAATGCCGTTTACTGATTTTGTTTTCCCGTCTGGCTGTGGTAACTGCAACTCACGATCATTTTCGCCGATAGGCCTATCTCTTTCTAGACGTTTCTCGGCAGATAACTTTTCGTCATGATTTGCACCTGACGACGTGGACAATGTTGAATACAAATGAGAGAAAACATTTCTGTCTTTGGGATCAAATTCCGTTTCTGACAGAATGCCTAATTTTTGTGTCTGCCCAGCTACACAAAACTTCTGCTGCAGCGGATACTCGGGCGTTTTGTCGTCATCGTCGATCTCACCGTCATCCTCTTGGGTCGGGAATATGATCTTATTTTTGGGAATTCTGAGAGGTGAAAGTCTCCTGGTGTCCTTTTGTTTCCCATCCATGCCATATGGCAAGTGCCAGTTATACCCATGTAACAGCTCAGTTGGACGTTTATCTTCCTCCAGCTCGGCTTTCACCTGCGGCTCCTTGTTTTCTGCCAAGCCATTAACAACCACATTTTTGATATTACCATTGGCATCGGTGTGAACAGATTCATGGTCTTCTTTCTTGACGGTACATGTATCTACCCCTGTTGACTGAAATCTGTCTTTCATGTCTTCCTGTTGAGAGAATAGTCTTTCCACCACAACTCGGGTTTGTTTAGACAAATCTTGGCACGGGCATTTTCTAAACAACCAATCTCGGTTGCATTTTAAAGCAGACCGACATTTTACACATAACTTGCGACTCAGGCTATAGAAGTCTCTGAGTGGTGTTTTCACTACAGTTTTGCTGTGCGATGAAAGGTCTCCTAATTCATCATTGGATATCTCTGGCAAAGAAACAGGCACCACTAGAAAATCTTGGCCGAAGGAAAGCAACAGCAAAGGTGCCGACCCCGACTCTAGGCTTGTCGGGGAACTTTCGTCTGTCTCTGCAGATAGTTCGCGGGCCGGTTCTCTATAAACACCGTGGGAGTCAGCCTGCCACTTCTGAGGGCAGAATGCCTCTGAATAAGACAAATCAGGCTTAGCCGAATCTCTTGACTTCACTGGACCAAAGCAATCGTGATCGAGGCTCTTATCTGACAACTCAAGATCTCTGGGGCTTTCAGCGGACTCCTCCAGACAAAGGTAACGGCTGGCTTCTTGCAGTTTCTATAAAACAAGACAAAAGACAAAAGAAAGATGACAGTGTTTTCAACAAGGAAAATAAATGTAGGCCTATTTACCCGCAAGTTCGTGTTCTTGCTATGGGATTTTCGTTATTCTTAATTATACACACTCATTTTTCTCTCAAGGGCAATGGCAAATAAGGCTATTTAACCATGATATTGTAAATTTTCTTCTCTCTACCAGAACTCCCATTGAGGGAGTGGCCACTGATTCGTTTGAGACAGTTTAGCATGCCCGACAACAAATTAGCATACTTGAAAAATACTCTTAGAAAAGCTTTCATATGTAATTATAAGTTCCATACCCCCCAAAAAATAATAATAATCAAACAAAATAAACAGTATCTTTTTGACTCAATATCTCCAGCAGTACAGAGAAAGATTTAAAAAAAAAAAAATTCCCGTCCCCATTGATTAGGGGTTAAGAACTGGACAGGCAATAGATAACACTGATATCAGGAATTCCAAGAAAAGCGATAATGATTAATATGACAGTTGATTGCGGCCTCAAGAAATGCGCCAGCTCTTTTCACCTGCATGAATCATATTATTATCTCAAGTCAGTATTGAATATTACAGGACTTGACATGCTTCTCGTTTAAAGAAAATTTAATGTGTACAAAATTTAAAGTACAAACTCATAAAACATTGTTATGCTCTGAGAACAACATTAACAACCACAGGCAGAACGGGGGGGGGGGGGGGGGGTGGGTGAGAAAACAAGCGGTCTTGAAAAAATCAAAGAGGGAGGGTTATGTATGTCTCTCAGTAAT
>JBCAUA010161156.1:0-22077 GCA_038406235.1 Peronia verruculata | reverse complement strand
TTTTGGCTGCTAGAAGTTTATTATTTTACAACAAATAGCATAGGTTGTCTGTGACGTTGCACTACCCCTTTAAGAACTAGAATTTTCTGAAGACATTCAGGAAGGATAAGTCACATTATTCCATGAAGTACTATCACCATTCCCAATACTGAGGGGTATAACCCAAAATTTTCATTAATGGTGTTTGCCGCGTTTTACCCTGCAACCCTTCATATACACATACATGTATTGGCAGGTGAGCATCAATGATAGCACTCTCAAAACACCTCACTAATCTATATCATGGGCAATGAACAAGTAACACTGTCTGCGATCATGATGGTGATAATAATAAATATGTATGTAATAGGAAATGCAAAGCCTTTAAGTAAAATATCAACTTTATTTTAGAACTGATGCAATATAAAAATGCACAGACTTAAAATGTTAAAGCCATAGCATATGTGAAACCCAGTTAAAAGCATGATTTAGATGAAAATGAGGTGCGACTCAATGAAATCAGGCACTAACAATACTGGGGTGACCAGAGAAATCATACATGTATGCGTTTCAACAGTTGAGCAAATGAATTTTTAGTGCAAATTTTTTTCCTCACAGAACCCTTTTACATCAATCTGAAAATGCATTTCAGAGTTAACTTTGTTGACACAGATTGAGCAAAAGCTCAAAAATTTTAATTGAGATGCATGGCCTAAACAAGGATTAACAAAAAGTGACTGGCCATTTTTTCAATAACTTTGGCTGCATCAACTGGTCATTATCACCCCCATCATCTTTAATCAATAATTGCCAATATCTCGACATCTACTTAGGGTAGAACAAAAATGCTTTCACACACTAAGGAAATCCATAATCTTCACAGCGATACCATAAATCCGTATACTCAAAATTTGACGAGAGCCTATTTCATTGTGTCACATCTCAAATTATAAATAAATAAATCAGAAATATTGCAAATGATAGAACCAAGACCAAGATGTACAAAAAAAAAATGAGAACAAAAAGCAGAGAACAGGAAAACATTTTGTTATCACCCAGCTGAAATATTGACAATAATCACTGATAGCAGAATGTACTACAATCCCAACAAAAAATTCCTCCAAACTTGAAAATCTGCAACAAGTTTGGATTGTTTTAATGATGGGATCTGCCATACAGGCTTTAAAGAAAAGTTTTCTCTACAAAACAAGACAAACAAAATCCTTCCCTCCATTTCAGAAACTAGAGAATATGTCTCATGGCCAGTCAAAATGAGACATAAGTCGTTGGGTTAAAATCAAGAAATTGGGCTTTGAATGTGATGAGGGGGGTCAGACATTAATTTTTTTTTTTTTTTTAACTGTAGAAATTGAAAGTGCATTCATTTCTGAACAAGACAACATCAGTTTTACCCCCGATTTATAGTGTTTCTTGATTAAAGTCGGGTTTTTGTGAGGTAGGTAATGTAGATCTATGCATTCAACCATTCATTTAAACTCGATTTTCTCGGAATTTCAGTAATTGCTGGGGTATCCCCCCTTGTTTCTCTTTAAACTGAATTATCTCTGACTAGAATAAAAGCTAATTCAGAACTTTTTTCACCAGCTGAAAGGGTATGAAATAAGCTTTGACATAATACCAAAAACCTCATATGGTGAAAAATCAACACAAATCTAATTTTGACTGGCTGCGAGACATATGGAAGCAGAATACAATTACATGTATTGTTAAGGTTGAGTATCCTCACAGTCAGAGAGAGTTGTAAATATTTCTTAAGTGGCATGACTAGGCTGCTGGAAAGAAGATGAAGTTTCATACGATTTCAGTTCGACCTTTACAAAAGTGTTCCATATCACAGGCTTGCAAGTGAAAACATTTGTAATAAAAATAAATTGATGCACTATTCGTATTGTCGTATCACAACATGCAATATTCATAACAACAAAGTCATGTCGAAAGTATAGGAAGTGCCAATGTGCATAAACTGATGAAGACTTGGGCGTATAAATGTATCTTCAAATGTTATTTCAGAAAATGAGTGGAAGTTCAAGTAAACACAAGCATAAAAATCAACAAGGCTTGGCACACTTGTGCTGGTTATAAATATATGCACCCCAAAAACGTTCAAATTAATTTCACAATACATGGAAATATGCACATTTTTGTCTGGTTTTATTTCAGCAAATGTTTATACCAAGTACTAATGGACTACCCTATAGATCAGTGAGGCATTTTATTTCCTTTGGCAGGACTGTTACTAGTGATGTAAATGTATACATAAGTTAAGAATGACAGCAAATATAACTCCTTTTCAGTACATATACTCTCTTATACCTCGTAAGTCACACCTTGTCATATTGAGAAAATCCTTGCACAACTGTGGCACCGGCAACTGAGCAATGTTCTCACTTATGTGTCGACCTCGGGAGACTGAGTATGATACCAGGTGGCTACGAATGGCTATTCTCGCTAGATAGGTCAAGGGCAAAGGATCTGCTAGAAAGACCTGAGTCCAACTTAGTTGATCCACTCTGTCTCTAAGCTGACAAATCTGCCTTGGATTGGTCAGAGTGGTTAAAATTTTGCGTAGTTCATTTATAGAATCCTGTAAAGAGCCCCTGTCCACTTTGAAGCCGAGAATCAAGCACATGTGTTGAAATTTCCAGAGATCAGCAATCTCTGTCCTAGAAAAACCGTCAAACATAAATCGTCGGCCACACAGGTAAAATGTCCTAGGGGTCAGTCCTGCTAGGACAATTTCTGTGGCCAGAGAGACCAAATCTACGAAGCTTTCCAACTGGAATCTCACACCTGATGCCATCATCACAAGGTTGGAATTCAGAGCAAATACAGACTCCACGAAACAAAACGCTGGCAGGATGACATTGTTTACATCAGCCCCCTTTTTTATCAGAAGTTTTGATGTCTGAAAAACATGACCAAAAAAAAAAAAAATAATAATAATAAAAACAGTTTTACACACATCTGAAATCCTGACAGCACAGTTTAGAAATTAAAAAAAACTACTTGGAGTGAAAAGCAATCATAACTTCAACATCCTAACAAATTTCTTTTCTATTTTGTCTACAATCAGAAACAATGAAGCTGTTAATCTGGAGTTACATTCCTGCATCAACAAAAAAGTGTGGATAAGAGGAGAATTTTTTTTGAGAGGTACTGCACTGTTCACTAAATCATGTAAATGGTCAATCGCTATTCATCTACACTTTCTCATTCTTCCAACTAAAGGGAAGGACGGGTCCTGAAATTGGGTTTTTGCTCAAAATATTCCTTTTTTTTTTTTACTTTTGTTTGCCCTTGAAAGTTATGCCTTTTGCAAAAATAATAATGGTATAAACCAGTTTATATGTTCATTCTAACGCCTTGAAAGGGTGGTCATTCAATGGTTGACCAATACCTCCAACATGCAGTTCCTGGCTCAGTTGGGGCTCGATATTCAATGATACATTGACAATATTTCACTTTGTAAGGGCAAACGGTGAAGAAGAGGCTTAATGATGATCTACGCAACTAATATCAGGAGCTCCAGTGCCTATGGACCCCGGCTGACCACATTGAAAATAAGTGAAAATTTTCACCAGAACCTCTAAAATGAAGATCCCACGGCCTAATGAGAACACATTTTGGCCAGTTTCAGAGCACAGTAGTGCATTATCTGTCACACTAAGGGTCAAGACACTTTTATTTCTGACCAAAGAAGACATGGCGGCCATACATAGGCTTCCCAGGACCCTGAAACTGTTCCACAGCAGGCCAATAAGGATAGGGGTAAGGGAGCAAAAAGGGATAAAAAAAAATATGAGCAGATGCTCTGTAAAAGGCAAAATAAGTCATAGAAATCACTGAGAGAACTTTAGAACACGAAACAATTATAATTTATGTTATTAGATTGAAAGCCTGATATAAAAACTTCTTTTGAATACTTTTAAAAATACTTCAACTGCGTTTTTTTCAAAATGATGTTTTTCAGCACAATTGTGCTATCTCCTCTGTTACTTCTCGACCGATTATCAGGAAATTTGGCATGAATGCAGAACAAAACAATATGTAATTTGTCAGGAGCGATTTTGACATCAGAGAAATTTGAGATTTTGGGGTCAAATTGTCAAAAAATCCGTGACCCTTTTACATACCAATTTTAAAAAATTGTAGAAAAAAAAAACAAACAACTAAAGCACCTTATCACAAATCCGGCATGACAAAGTTTAGAATGGTAAAATGTGTTAGCAAAATTACAAGCAAATCCATTGCAACAGTTCAGTGCTTGTCAAAGGTAAAGTTACGCAATATAGGATAGCAAAATCCAAGATGGCAGCCATTGCCATAACAACCATGAGTGATCTCAATTTTTTTTTTTTTTCAATTGTTTTCTTCTAATTTCCCATGCCAAAATCGATGGTAATGATTAAAATCATCTCCCCTCCATCAGTTTCCAAAATGACCCCCAGGACCCGCTGTCCCTTTAAGAGATTTCAAGTTACAAGCCCATATATTTGGTAAGAAACTTTTCTCTAAAGATAATTCAGGAAAGGTTTTATTTTGATATCTAAGTTCCACAAAAATATATGAAATTTTTCAATCTGTACCACTTCTTTACAACACTTAATTTCTTAGACCACTTAATTTTAAATTGTAGCACAGATTAAAACACCATCACAGCACTGACATAACAATACTTCAAGTCTTCGTTACCTCCTTGTTCATGCTGTAGAAAGACGCTAGCAGTGGGGATCTCCCATGACTGTGCAAGTTGACCTTTGCCCCCCACTGCAGGAGCTGTGCTACATTGTCATAGCTGGCACGGGAGCCTGAGATGGCTGCATACAATGGAGATTTCCCATCTGCATCTACGAAGTTGAGAGTGGCACCTTGTTCCACAAACATCTGGGAACAGGCAGAGAGTTAAATATTGCAGATGTGTACTTTTGTTGATCACAAAATGATAGCCTAAGTCATTTTTTAAATTTTTGAGAATTTTCTACATTTTACATGTTTTATTTTTGAATGATGCTAGATTTTATTGGAAATTAACATGGGAAACAATGCTTTAAAAGTAATATAGTAAAAGACTCAAAAGTATTCAGCCATGGCCTCAGTTCAAATTAGCCAGAAAAATGACCTAAGATACATTGTTAATATGTAATAACTAGTACAGGCTAATCATATTTAATGCAAGTTCCATAACACAACTTTTACTACATGTATCAAACATATACCATCAGGGTCTGGTCCTTCTGGACTTCCATCACCAGGTAACACTTTATAATCAGTTTTATGGTTATGGTTTTTATAAGCTTTTCAACCTCCTGTGGTGGTGGTTATCTCAGCTGTCCACAACCATGGTAAAAAAAATAACATAACACATTGTGTCCGTTTTCTGCCATTTTGAATAGACAGAGGGTTTAGCTCTTTATAGCCAAGGCAGTTGGCCTCACAAAATCAAGGCAAAACTTCACCATTTGCACAATAACGTATTCCACATACATGGCAAATAACAGAAAATGAATCTTGCAAAGCACATATAAAACACAGTTTCACAAGTGATCACTGGAATTACTTTATGAATCACATCACATCACAATTTAGTTTCTTCCAAGACCAGCTGATTTTTGAGGGTTAAGAGAACAATTACCTTGAAATGACTAGATGAAATCATAAAGTTCTTCCAGGCTAACAGTAAGTTCAGGGCTGGGTTTTCCGTAATGCTTTGTTCGTAGGGCTTGGGCTTCGAGTAACCAGCGCTGTCAGCCGACTGCATATTCTCTTTGACAGCCTGAGGGAAAAGATCAGGACAACAGGACTTTTAGCAGTGGAAAAATCTCTCTCTATACATGTAAATGCAACGTGTATTTGAAATGCTGATAAAATCATTGGCTTTGTGCAAAGATCTGTTTCAAGGCTGATTCTGTTTTCATGAAAACTGACCTTAGGTCAAAATTAAGATCCCAATGTAATTATTTGTTTATCTACTTACTTTATTCAGTTCTTCTGCAGGTATAACCATTCTCTAACCTGTATTAATTTGACAGCCAGATAAATTGAATAATACCAGGTTAAAAAAAAAACAAAAAGTGTGTATGGTTTTCCTGTGAAACTAATCTTTTATTTATTGAAATGGACATGTCATTATTGATTTACCTACTTACTTTGCTCATGACTGCCTTATCTTTTCCCTAATACATGTCAATATTACAGTCAAATTAGCTGAGATATATGAGGGTCAAATGTGTGTACACTAGGACTGTACCAAGAGTGTAGAATAATCATTCATCAACACACTTATAAATAAAATCTGATCAAAATGTAAAGCAGAGAATCTGTAAACATGCAATCTAGCCCAATTCCTGATGCTTCTTGTAATGCACTCTACCTATATGGAGAAGACTACCTTTGCAAAATCAAGTATCAAGTATCACAGTCAAGCTGAAAGTGGTCGTGGCATGTTTCTAACTTTTCCTAAATATAGATAATGCCCATTGTTAAATAAGGTAACACTGTATTTGAGTCAATATACCTTTTTCTTTTTTTTTTCACTTTTCGCAAAAAGCACCTGATCTTCTCAGATATGCTAAAAAATCAGAATAAGAGATAAAGAGAAAAATCCTTAGATGAAGAAATAGTCTATTTGAACTTATCATATTATTAAGTAAACTTTTTTTTTATTTCCAAAAGTAAACATTTATTTCTTGTGCTATGCTTCACACAAATCATTTTCCATGATTTGATAAAAAGTTATACCTGCATATACAAAAAAAAAATTAATAGAAGCAATGCTTCATTCAAACTTACAAGGTACACAGAATGTCACCAAACTTATGAATGGGAATCATATATATCCATCAGCTCAAAAGGGAACACTGCAATTCTATACAGCAAAATTATCATTAGCTGTCTTTTAACATTTGTAGCCATCACAATCGTAAACTATTCACATGTCTAAAACATTTGCTCCACTCAGAACATACCTTTGACCAATAAAGAAGTCGTTCACTTGTCAGAGTAGCTTGCAGTGCTTTCTTGAAATTGGCATCTAATTTTGAGCTGTAACAAACACAAATAGCAACAGTCTGATAAAGTTCTTCAGCAAATGGTAAACATGCCTTAACCTGTCACTAGCTTATTCCTGCTCCTGTCAAACCTGTATCATGTCTATTACTTAGAAAAGACAGGTTCTGGGTCCCAATATTTCTAAGTAACATTCAGAAATTCTGCTGTGAACTAATTCCTACTGACCATTCCAGCATTTATTCACGTGTTAACATCAAGTCAAAAAGTAATGCTGACAGTTTTTTTTGCTTATTCTGTGTAAAATGTTTTGTCATTTTTCAGCACTTTCCTACAAAGGTGTAAGTCTATCACGCCACCAATAAAGTTGTATTTTATGAGAAAATAAGTCGCAGTGAAGAGGCCCATTCAATATCTATGGACACAAACATCCTCATTTCCTCAGTAGTAGCATCTACTCCATTCTACTGTCAGATAATCAGAGTTCCCTTACAATGTTACAGTAAGGGTGGACATTTCACCCATTCCCTCCTGTTCCTCATATCTCAGTTGCCAGTAAAGACTCTCTGATCATTATGATGATACTGAATGAATTAAAATCGTCTGACAGAATAACGATCTTACATATATTCATTTGATTTGAGCATTGTACATTGTATCAATGTTGTAAAGATCTAACTGCTCTAAAAATAAGCTTCCTTTTTAAACAGATTTGAAAAGCCTCTCTTATACAATAAACAAAGCATTCCTTTCATCTACAGCAATACCCTATATACATTTCATATGTTTTTGTTATTGCCCCGACGAAGAGTCAAGTGGGCTCGAAAATTTGGCTAGTGATATTAGTTTCTTTTATCAACTCAATTCAAAATTCTTCATATTGTTTTTCCACTTTTTTTGATGTATTTGATTAGTTGCCGGTGAACAGTCATCTAAATTTTAAGATATTTTTTATAAAATGATGATACTGCAGTGGGTGACAGTACTGATAATTTATGATTCTCCACAATCTCAGCTCTCCCTTTGCTGAAATTTTAAAACTGAGTCTATCAACAATTACGTGACAAGTCTACTGATGAATATACTTTCCGTAAGCAGATCGTCAAGTTTTGTTTGTACTTTTTATTTTTTTTTTTTTACACTTGCAGAACAATGACACATAGGAAGGCAAACACACCCAGTCACAGCATAAATTTCCATGGCGATGATTCTCAGAGAGAAAGAACACAATTTGGTTTGAAGCTTCATTGTCTGTACAGAGAAACAAAAAAAGATCAATGTTTTTCATATCAGAAATCAATATAACAGGTGAAATAACATTTTGATAAACCATACTGAACACTAGATTCAGGTTCTGTAAAAGATATAGTGAAAAGAAAAATATGAACATACAAAATGGAGAAAAGGGAAAGAAACAAAGAGCGAAAGAAAGAGGAAAGAAGGAAGAAAGTTCCACTATAATCTTATGACACTGTAAAGTAAATGACCAGTTTCTCTGATCAAAATTCAATGCATTATTGATGATTTTGTAAATTGTAAACTGATTTTAATATTTTACATTGATAAGATAGTCCTACCTGAACTGAAATGTCATCATCCTCTTGTACTACAGGCAGGTCCACTTTCAGTGGGGCTAAAATACTGGGCCAGAAGGATTCTCTGTCAGATAGATAGATATATATATATACATGTATATATAAGACATATACATTTAGCCCAGTATGAGCTGCCAAGAAACAAAATGAATAGTCCTTTATAAACCCATTTTTACAATTTTTTTTGTAATGTTGATTGAAAAAAAAAACTCTTTCATCTTTTTAACTTTAGTTTAACCTTCATTTAATATTTACGTATGATAGACAATATTATTATTACTACAATGACAAATGGCAATCTAATAGTCTAACACTAAACTTTACATTAAGCAATCAATAAAACAACAGAACACAACACAAGTTTCATATAATGAACAAAGCAACTGATAAAAGAACAGAACACAAAAACAACCTCTCTTATTTTCAAGTTTAATGACTTTCAGACTATGAATGAAGACAGCAAATAAAAGACTGCAACACAACTCCTTGTTTTCAATCATAATCATCTTCATGTGAAAAGAAGAAACAATGCTCAAACTAGGATTTGATACACATTGAGCAAACCATATGCAGCCATGATATGTCTTGTGCCCAGAGCAAATGAGTCGCAAGTCGCTCCAAGCGACTGCAAGTTACAGCCATTTTTAACTACTTTCCAGCCCAGATACCAAATTTTCTTTTTCAGAATAGAAAAGATTGAATTTTTGTGGTTATGGAATACAAATATAAAAAAATTTGGGATCTGTCGGAAAATAGTTAAAAACAGCCGTAACTTGAAATCTCCCCGTCTGACTTCCGATTCATTTGCCCTGGGCGCGAGACATAGTCAAATTCTGCAAAAATGCATATATGAAGAACAAGAAAAGAGATAAGATAATAAACAAATAACAGATAACATACAGTAAGATAAGAAAAAATGAGATAACATAACATAGTCTGATATATAAATCAATGATCAGATAGAAAATTCCTTTCATCCAAACTTGAGGAGATTTACAAGCAGTTTTCTTACTTCTGTCGTAGGACTGCCATAGGTATCTCTCTCATGCCATACCAGAGGGAGTGTACCAGATCCAGGGAGGCGCACAGCAGCTCAGGCGGACACTCGTAGGTACACTGCTTGCCGATCTCAATCAGGTCCAGCAGGATGGGGAGACAACTGCTGCGGCCAAGCTTCAGATCATGCTGTTGCTGTGTGGGCAGGTAGAGTGACACATCAATACAACTATTTTATGGATGGAGCTTTTGCCATCAGGTGGTCAAAATAGTCCAAATGGTCTATTGCTACCAGGTGTGTCTTAACATTGTAAGCAGATGTCTCCAGGTAATTAAATAAAAATCCTATATACCCACACTGACTGTTACACTACATCTAACCCCATCATTACTCCCTACAGCCACTTGGCCTGGAGCAGAACTTTGAACTTTTTTTCTGAAGTCTAGAATTTAGATTTAGAATCTACAGAATTCCGTGCCCAGAATTACATCAAACAATAGAAAATGACTGACCGAAATGGAAACCTGGTCACAGTAATAGACCACCGAGTCTATTTTGATCACCTAGTCGCAAATAGTCAGAATATTATTTCACACAGTACAGAAGTGAATGAAATCGGTCTGATGTGAACTTTTAATGTTCACAAATGGTGTGAGTGGAAAAAGAAATGATAGTATGCTTTACTCTGATGTAAAAGACTATTCAATTCAACTATCATTTTTTAAAGTGAAATATACATGCACATTCAAAGTAAAGCTCTTTAACCCCTATAATCATTCAATTTTCTCAGCAAAACCCCTTTCAAGATTTGATATGTTTCACCCAGTGTGGCACTTATGCAGCACATGTCCTTTCAGAAATATGGGGTCCTATTGTGACTCCTCAAAGGTGAGTTTTGAAAACCCTTGATCAACATGAAAAAAAAACAAAAAAAACAAAACAAACAAAAACAAATGCTAAGCACAGCATTCATAATATCATAATTGTTACTACTCATTTAGTACATTTAAGCAGGAACAAAAAAAAAAGAAAAAACAAACAGTTACTATTTCATTGTTATGAAGTATAAATAAAGCCCTAATCACGAGTTTCAAGAAAACATGAGTTAAAAATTCCAGTCTTTAAAAACTCTCAATACTGATAATTTTCATATAAATAATTCTCTGACTGAAGTAAGATGTTGAAACAAAATTTCCTACATATGTGAGAGATCGTTTTAAATTAAAAAAAAAAAAAAAAAAGGGAAAAATCCTTACCACAAAAGTAATCTGTATAATCCATTCTAATATCAGTTTTACTTTTACTATTATGAGATGCTTTAATGTAAAACAAAAAAATAATGATTTCTTCGTTAAGACCTGAAATGCTGCAAAAGAAAACATATAACCTAAGAACTAACTGTTTATTACTGTAAAACTATTTACAAGTATGAATTTTTGCCTGTCCAGAATGACTACTTTCATATTTTGCCTAGGGAATTCTGTTTACGTTCCTAACATAAAAAAACCCACAAGTTCCAACCTTGGTCTTGTCTGCAACAGTTGTCTCTCCTTGTTGCTCAACATTCAGGAAAATTTCAATGAGGCCGGGCTGAAACTCCACACATACAGACAGCATCTCCAGAATTCCGACTTTCAGTTGTACATCCTGGTGACATAAAGAAAAGCATTTCATCCGTCTGTGGCAGCCACAGGCCCCAGGCCCTTGTGGGGGAGAAGATAATGTATTTCTATTATCTAAGCCTACATGAAGTGGTTCTCCAGCGCAAAGGAGTGGTTCTTCATTACTTTTTTTTGCTTCCTCAGACAAGACAAGACAAGACAAGACAAGACAAAATAGATTTTATGTGTGCTTAAAGGGAAATTCCTTTCATAGTTGATAGGGCATAATATTCATACGTCAGATTGATCTAAAGCACATCCCCAAACACACAAACAAAACAACCAAAAATGTGTCAAACAGCATCACACAGAACAATGGAGATTCAAGAAGAGATGCTGCAATAGATTTTCTTTTAAACAACATTATGAAATGTCTACCTCTGATACTGCCTGCAGTCGAGTTAAAAACATGTCACGAATAGGTTCAGCATCACTGCCAAGACAGGCCAACACTGACATTGGGGACACCTGAGGAAAGACGGCAATATGTGTAATTGTTCCAACAGTAGGTTTTTGTTGGTTTTTTTTTTTTTTTGTGTGTGTTTCAGGTGATGGCATGTTAATATTCTGATGGTCAGGTTTTGCAAATTGTTCATGGCACAGTTAGAGGCATATAGTCAAGGACAACAAAGGAAAAGATGGGAAGACAACGTCGCAGCATGGACAGGAGTGAGTCAAAGGCAGTCGCAGTCGAGGACAACAAAGGAACAGATGGGAAGACAACATCCAAGATTGGACAAGAATGAGATTTGCTGATTCTCAAACAGCAATGGAAGACAGAGAAAACTGGAGAAAATTAGAGGGCTCATTTTCAAGGATCCCCTAGGCATACTGGTAGAGATGAGGTAAGATGGCAGTTTCAGTACAACATTTTCAATCCTCTACGATGCATTCATTCAGGATTTACTTATCTTGTTCTCTTTGGGACTGAATCTTTCAACAGTATGGTAACTTGTCATGATTCTGACTTCTCTCCTTCCCAGTAACATTCTACAGCAATAAACTTTCATTTTTATCCATCCAAACTCACAAGTATGAATAGAGTAATTGACAAACCTAAAAAACAATCATTTTAACAATATTTCAAATCATCTGTTAAAAAAAAGGATAGCACTATTCTCATCATCGACAAAAAATAGACTGGTAGAAATCCACTCTGACATAGAACCCCACCACAGAATAAATGCCCAAGTCAGATTTTAGCAAAACACTTTGCTTTCCAAGATCAACAGCAAAAATTCTCAAAAACTGCAGCTTTCCATGAACATATTATGTGAATATTTGCTAAAAACTAATTTCATTTTGGGATTTCATGGTGAAGTGATAGAATATGTCTGAAGAAAGTTTACAGATACTGATACAGCTGCTGATACCAAGGTGTGCCAATGTCTTGGGCACAAAAAGGGTTAAGTCTGCTTATACAAGGAAAAGAAGAAGTAAAACATCAGCAACAAATGCTAAAACTTACCATGGCCAGTCTTTTCATCAGGAGAATGGCCAGTGTTGGCAGACGGTGGCTATGACGGTAGTAGACATACTGTGCGATGGTGGCCACCAGATGTTGGTGCTGACGTCCTGCTGGCTGGGAGGACAGGGCTTGTTCTACTGGGGACTGGCCCAGGTCTGGAGGCTTCAGCAGCAGGAGGCGGTTCAGCAAGGAGAGAGAGACCTCGATTAATTCCACCATGTCCACACCTGCACCCTCTAGTAAACTGAAAACAACCAATGAGCCAAGTTTTTAACAACCAAACTACTTTTATCTCCTAGACACAAACACATACCAGGTATAAAACAGAAAAAGCTGTGAAGAAAGAAAAAGCCCCTTTTGCTATTTCTATCTGAGAAATACAAAATGAAAATCAAAAACAAAAAATAAATAAAACCCACAATAAATCATCATCATGTGAAAAACATATTTTCCTTCCCCTGATAAACTATTCAGAATTGTCTGTTACACCTGAAAACAGGAAATATATGTTGTTTTTTTCCTCTTCACAATGCATGCAATATCCCATGTGCCATAGGCCTAACTTCTCAACTCTTAACTCTGACTGAACTTTCTTACTGAGCATGTCAGTTCCACAAATGCCACTTATAATATTAGGGATGTCAATCTGTCTACATGAAAAAGTTGGAAAAGTTCCTGGCATATTCTTTAGCAACACATGACACTGAAGTACGTGAATGGTAAATAATACCGTATTTGGGGCCCAACAGAGAAATTACTGACAGCCAAAAAAGTAGGAAATCCTACTAAAGTAGGAAATTTGACATCCCTGTAATATTGGTAATAGTCAAGCACTGACACCTATCACAGTATATCAAATGTATCCATAAGATATCTCCTTCCAAGGCAGATGAAAGGGTTTTAAGGTCTTTCAACTCCTGCAGGTGGTTATCTCACAATGAAAAGTGTAGACTAAATGTTGAAATATTTGTTCAATCAGCAATGGCTCAGAATAAATCAAAATCAGGTACACTGGTAATTACAAATTTATGCCATATAATCACTGTGGTCCAACGATCAGTATTTTTTGTGGTTTTCTGCTAAGTGGTAGCAATATAGCAAGTGATCTTATTCTCGGATCCCACTGTCCATTTCAGATATTGACTAGCAAACTACCTGGACTGCTGCGACAGAGCCAACTGGACACTGTCCACTCCTGTGGCTACAATCTCCAAGAGAGCACGTCCAGCCTCAGTAAATAGCAGGCTAAAAACACAACACTCTCGCAAGCTTGGACGTCTGAGGAAAGATGGGACAAACGGACAAACTGTCACAAAGTGAAAATGAGACTGTTACAAAAGATCATGACCGTTTGTTTCTTGATTATATTATTCTGTATAACACATTTGAAAATTTGGTATTTACCCCTTTCTTTTTTCGTCACAGGATGTTTTTAAAAAAAAAATTATTTTATTTATCTCTAGTGAACTTATATGACACATGATACAAATAAAACTATAAAACCTCCTGTGTGAAAGTAAATGAAAAATATCAATTTAAAAAAAGTGTTATACATGATATGTAAGCGAAGGACAAAGCCTGCAGCCTTTTATCAATCTCAAAGAATATTTCTAGTTGAATCTGCTTAGTGGATTTAGGAAAACTCAGAAATGAAAACTGACACCTCTTTCATTTGTTTTTAACTCTACGAGTCCAATAAACAACTGGACAAAAAATATCAAAGCACCTAACGTACCATATTTTGCTCACCAAGGTCATTTTTAAACAAAAAGTGTTATATATACAGTTATTAAACAGATCCTTACCATAGACTAAGGCACAGAATATAATACCATACACACAGAGCAAGCAAAGTTTGTTTGCTTTAATTTTTAGAGAAAAGTGCAACACACTAAAGAGCAAAAGTAGATACTCAAACAGTATTCATATCATAGATAGGATGTTATTAATATTATAAAATATCATGAATATCTTTATATCTATGTCTATATAAATTTTTCTTTATGTACCTTTTTATATGGATATATATACACTAATATACAAGAACAAAATATATACTTAGGTTGAGATGTTTTTGTTGTCTCTTGTAGGCTGACAAAATTGAAGATCTTGTGAAACATCTGTAGGCATTTTTGACCTAACACAGGGGGAAAAAAAAAAAAAAAAACAGAAAAATAATACATCTATATAACTGCAATGAAGACAAATGTCACCATTGTCAAATGATCATTTTTGGACACCCCATTTAAACTATTTTGTAAGTGTTTGAAAAAAATTTCTGAACTGGGGTAAACTCAGCTCTGTAACATTACCTGAGATATTTCCTTGCCACTTTCTTGCATAACTACAAAAATTTTCTCATATAATCAAGTCTTTCTCTGTGTAACAATCATCATAAAATAAGCAAACAATTTTGCTCCTTTCTCAATGTTAGTTTATCTTGTTATGTTGTTTACGTTTCCAAGACCTCTAAAAATTATTAACAGAACACTCATAAACAAAACTGACCTATACTCTTTCTATGGCTGATATCAACATAGCGCCACTTGTGAAACTTGGGAAAGACTTCCCTCAGGATGAACAAGACACTGGCTATGTGCTCATCCTCTCCATTTGACTTAAAAGAGGCCTGGGAATGAAAGAGATGGCCATCAATGTGAGCTACTCACTCAGTCCACACAAATCTGCCTCCCCCAAATTTAACCCATTAACTGCATTACCTTGAGTTGACATGACAAAATCAGAATGTGTAATTATATTAATTATTACTCTCTTAGCTATGTGTCAGCTAGTCATTTGGACTAATTTCTCACTAGTCACAAGAATACTCCTAGCAAGACGCCACCTACAGCTAAAAAAACTGCAAGAAAATCTGAATCGGACCAATGCTTAGTGATTTGGACTTTCGTAGCTTGTTGGCTTTGAGTGGTGCTCTATTATGATTAGTCTTGTAGCTAGTCAGAAATGAGCTACATAGATTTTACTGGTGCCAATTTTTGTTTTAAGTCATGAAGACTGGTATTTAAAAGAACAGAATTTCATTCTTTCCAGAATGGAAGCTACAAAACATTGAAATGAAAGCATTTTCATTTCAATAAGAACCATCCATTTAATAAAAATAAAATATTTGGCTTGACTACAAGTATGTTGATGTTGTCTTCCTAAATAGTGGTATAGAAAAGCTGTTTATCATAAAATAATGAATGAAAACAAAAAAGTACTTGATTCAGATTTCTATGTTGTTAGTATATGACCAATGAAATCAATTCAGTACGGACAAGATTCAAATCTATTATTTACTATGGGTAAATGTATATTTACTGTGACAGTTTTATCATATAACTCTCCAAGAACTGACTGATACCAAAGTCACAAGCCATCTTATGGTTAAACAGAGTCAACAAAAGAATATAATGTTCTTGAATGGGTGTACATTCAACATGAAACAGGATGGGGGTTTAAGTAAAAATCAAGTACAAAACATGTTATTTCTCTCCTGAAGTTACAACAAAGTTCAATCTCCTGCAACACCAGGCAGGGGAAACATTTATAGTAAACACCCTCTAGAGAAAAAACAAAGCACATTTTCCTCAGCTGACTCCATGTAGTAAGTTCAGATGATTGCTACTTACAGTTTCACATTAAGAGTTTTACATTATGATATGATTATTTTTATCCAGTTAGTAAGCATATTACTCACTCAGACCTTTGAAATGCCATACAGATTTATTTCTGTATAACAGAACTACTATTAATCATGGTGTATCCAAGTCACAGTAATTTCAGATCATTTAGGCCAGGAAAGCTAAAGTCATCCTTTAATCCACAATATAATAGTGTGACTTATTGACGGTACTGACAATCAAATTTGACAGTTGACAAAACTGTCACCCTTCAATAAGAGTCAAACCTAAGTGAATATTAGGTTAGATTTCATCAGAGAAAAAAAAAGGCAGATCTGACATTACTAAAATAGAACGTCTACCCTATAATGGTTAAGAGGGGCACGGGTCCTGAAATCGTAATTTTGGTCAAAATTATCGATTTTCGGTTTTTGTGCTATCATGTAACAGCAACCATTTCTACACATGTTTCTAACGAGATTTCACTTGATTCAACATTATTTGTGTGAAAAAAATGTGTCTGTTGAAGGTAGGGGGGGTCACAAAAAGGTTGAAAACTGAGCTGAAATGCACGATTTTTGCCAACTAATTACACCCTCTAAATTTGATTTTATATTTGATGCTTTGGTACTGGTACTTGCTTCTGCCCACCTTCATGCATTATGGGAAGCACCAACTTGTTTGATTCTACCAAGAGTGTGATATAACAAGCTACACTGCCCTACCCCCCAGCACTTGAATCGCCGGACTATGTGACCTACTTAGACTGGCATAGTAAATTCACTTTAGTTATAGCGTAGTAACATCCGGGTAATATTAGATGAGCGTGCTCGCAGTTGTCATTGGCTGATGGATCTCAGTTTACCGTCAACTTGCAGCTTCATGACTATTTTTGGCTTGGCCGTGTGCAAACGTTTGTCAACAGCGTGTATCAGCTGAGTTTTATTTTCACTGTGCGCTATCATAGTCTTGCATGCTTTTTTGCCTGTGATTTTTTACAAAAATAAACCATGCTCAAGAAGAGAAAGCCAGGCAGGAGAGAGAAGCTGAGGAAGATGGTCAGGAGGCCAGGCTGGAATGTTTTGAGCTATTTCAGCATGTACAGTCAATTTTCTGTTGTAACTTTCAGACACATTTTTCTCAGAATGTGATTTTTTATCACGTAATTTCTATCTCCTTTGTTATTTATGAACCAATCTGAAAATGCTTTGGCACAAATCATGTCTGTAGGTATACAATAAAACAAATAGAGAGATATTTGGAAAAAGTTTCTTAGTTTTCTTGAAAACAGCTGTTTGGGGGGCCAATATTAGGAGAAAAACAAATTGTCTTATAGATATATTTCATAAATTTTTATAAAATAATATACAGCAGATATAAAAAAGAAAAAAAAAAGCTCTGTATTTCATGACAGGGCGGATGTCTCGGAATGTGGACAGCAAATACCAAATAAGTACAATGAATATTTAGGGATGAGATAGCTTTTGAAATTGGCAAATTTTGAACTGGGAAATTCAAGATGGCCACCCTTTCCATGACAACCATACAAAAATATCAATTTTTTTTTTTTTGGTTACTCTTTTCCCCTAATTTGGACATGCTGAATCCAATGGTAATGATTAAAAGGGTGTCCAGTGAAGTGTTTAGAAAATCACCTCCAGGAACACACACCCACACACAACCCCCCCCCCGACAAAAAAATGCATTGAGCAGCTTGGGTGAAATTAGTTACAGAATATGGAATACTCCAGTCCCAAATAGTTCTTTCCTCTGGTTATGTTGTTGTCAAAGAAAAACAATTTATTGTAGAATGAGTTTTGTTTTCTTGCAGTGTCATCTTTTCCTTGTGTATGTCTTCCATTGTTTTCTCATTTTTAACATGTTTTTTTTCTTACCAGAATAAAGCTGATCAGTCTACTTCACTGATGGCAGCAAGTGTTCCTGTTGCAGTGACTGATGCCATTATTTGTTGGTGGATATCCTTTGAAGGGTTTATAACAATAAGTTAGACAAAGAGTGATGTAAGAATTTGTGGATTTTTACGCAAACTAATGGCAGGGCAACACATAAAGTTTTAATTTTGTGAATTCAGTTATTTCAGTTGAACTACTGGTGTCGATTAAAGTTTGCATTAGTGTGTTCCAACATGCAGATGGATTTTGAAAATTTTTGTGTGAGTGAAGTACATCTTCTCTTTTCACAAAACAGTTTTTCTCAAAAACTACTAAACACAAAGAAAAATGCATGCATAGGCCACATTATTTGTTTGCTCTTTGCATAAGGAAGATTTTTTGCCAAATTTAAATTACTTATTTGAAAGAGATGGTCTATAGGGGGGGGGGGGGGGGGGGGAACCTCCCCCCCAACACCCCCCCCCCCCCCCCCAAACTCAGCTCAAAAAGTACACTGACAGAAAATAACATAAGTTTTCATGACTTTTTTAAATCCAACTTCTGAAAAAAAAAAAATAGTGAATCTTAATGGTTGCTTAGAGTATTGTTACGTTTGAAGTTTGATATGCTAAATTTTGTTTACAAACTTTCACAAATAAAGACTAGTTAGATGATTGTAAAGACATCACTGATGTGTGCATTCTGAGTGCAATTTTGAACATTACAGAGTATTTTTCTACTTTAGATAACATGGGTCAACAAATTTCGACTCTTTGTCTGCCTCTTAGACAACATTATATGTTTTATAGTTGTTTTGGGTGGCTGATTTCAGATTTGAAGTCAGATTTGAGCTAGCACGTCAGGTCTTCTTGATATTGAGGGTTCTTGTTTACCATAAAACAGAAATGTTTGCTAAGAACATTTTATTCACTATTTAAGACATGTCAAGGTGCTAAAATACTGGTAAAGAGTCCTGTGATTATTAATCAAAAGAGTTATGGAATTTACAGATTAGCAGCATCCTTTGAATAAATCAAAAGTGCTTGGAGCTCTTGCACTTTTGCTTGTGTGGAGTGGTCATAGTGAAATGTAAAGCATAGGAAACACCAGTGTTATCCTTAACTGAAGTCACATTTTCTCATCACTTCTGCAAACAACAAGAACTCTGCGTTTGAGGCGAAATGTAGTGAAGCTTTCTTTATACAGGCATTTTACTAATACACTGATCTTTTCTGTCATTGGTAAGTAAAATCAGTGAAATAGGCTATCGCTTTAATTAATGTTGTAGCATAAACTTTACATTTAGAACTATCAACTTTCAGGCTGCCAAAATTGAGTTTTACAAACTCTTGATGTTGAATAGTTGTAGTTGTGACTTAGTAAGTGGTAATCAGGCGGTGAAGACAGATGAGACGCACACAGGAACAGTGAAATCACTGAAATAAGAACAAAAATCCTCAGTGTCGAAATGATGCAGAATTTATTGCAGGTGTTTAAAACAACATACACTTCAGGGCAGTTGTCTACACTGCACTACACTAGGCTACATCTTGCTCTACACAGTTCTTGCTTTTTCACCTCTTGCTTTACACTCTGGCAGGGCCCCTATATACAGACACCAGCCTATCTAGAAAACTCTTCCCAAAGTCTCTCAAAGTGACCAGTGGGTGCACATGACACAATAAACACACGCACATGATCAGACCAGAGCCACCTCAACCTTTCTTGAATACACACAATCGCATGGGCCCAGTACACTACAGTCAGCTGAGCTCACAACACACGGGTCTAGAGTACACACGACCTTACCAGACTTACAGACCATTACCTTACCTTATGTGTACTGCACAATCATGATTCTTTACAGGCAAACAGCCCGAATTTCTTGCCATCCATGGGACAAGGTGATCATGCCAATCTTTGCAAGCTTATATATCTATATGTTTGATATCACTGAAACGATAGTTTTTTTCCCCCCTATAAAATAATCTAATTCATATTTCCATTAATAGTCATCTTCGTATCGCAATCTGTGCGGAAAAACTCTCGAGTTGCCCGATGTTTCAGGAGGTGTCTTTGTCTCACCGTTTGGTGGATGGATTTGTTTGCAGTTCATCATTTTTAGTTGGTTTTAAATTGATGTAAAACGAATGAACTTTGCAATGGTATATTTCTTGAGTGGATGTGATACTACTACTAAATATTACAAAAATTTGTATGAAAAAAGTCAGCTGTTTTTCACCAGGAATGGCTGATTTTACAGCTTCATAAAATGTATCATCTCAAAGCTCGTTCATTTTCCTTTTGGAAGCACTATGTTTCCTAAGCGTCAAATCCTTCCACCAGCCAGCTGAAAAAAATCCATATTTTGCCAAACGCTGCCCATCTCTGCAACAGGCTGATAGAAGGTCAGCTTGAGACCACTGTAGTGGTGTATGACCTAATGGCCTTTTGCATGTCATTCATGATGGATCCAAAGGTTCTCATTGGTAAGTAGAGATGTTATTCTGTCTCTGTATTAAAATATATTGCAGTTACATGTATTTCACCCCATTTTTGGCTGTTTTTGGTGGGTCTAGATAACCTTGACGTGAACCGCTAACCCGCTTCATCAAGTCTTCTGATACATGTCTGTTTTGGGGTGCTGGTTAATCTTTTCTTAATATTTTAGCCCACAAAATGCCTACTTAGTGACAGATAACATATGTATCTTTCATTTGGTATGGAAACTAGGTTAATTTCATAATTCAGAGACACAGGAAAGGAAAGTTGTTTCTCTGTTTGCAGTCGTGCAGTAAGCACTACCATTTTTAAAAAATTTTTTATTACCTGTAATGCTCATGGAGGTCATAGTAAGACGATCAAAAGGATGGTAAGCTAAATGAGGGCGGGTAGCAGGTATAATACCAAGATGCAAAATAACAGTGGTTTTTATCAGATAGATGGAGAATTTGTAAAATACTGTGAGAAACCAGGATGGGCCCTTTTCTCAATTTTATTGCAGTCCACCCATACATTCACTTCATTTGATCTATGTTGTCTTCATTTCTCAATCCTGTACCTAACCCAAAGAATTTTGTCATGAACTTGTTCTTTGTACTATTTTACTGTGTAAAAAAAAAATGTGGTTCAAGAAGATCTAGATCACATGCAACCAATTTCTAATGCCCAGTTTTAATTTTTTGTCCCCAGTTAATGACCGGGTTACAGAAGTGAAGGCTAGATTTCTATAGGGCTTTTCATAAATGAAACTGAAGTCCAAGCAAGAGTCAGGCGCCTTGGGCACTGGGACATTCCAGTTACAAGTTAACCTTTAAAAGCAACAATTGCCTAGTTACTTTGCGTTATAGCTATAGACCTATCGAACATTTGAGAGTGAAATAGCGCAATTTTATAATGGAAAACTATGGACGAGATAACTAAAGTATTGAAATAGTGGCTGAAATGTTCACAGAACGTATAGAACTAGATTTTGATACATACATCAAAATGATAGATCTAGATCTATACTTTCCTTATTCTTGAGTTCTAAGTGTACTTTTTTCTATTTTTCATTCATCTCAATAAAAAAAAATATTTCTTAAAATTTATGTTGTGTCAGCTGCTGATCAAATTTTTTATGTAGCGACACTGTATTTTCTAATATCTATCTGTCTATCCTTATCTGTATATTATTATACATGTATTTATATATTTTTTAAGAAAAAGAGAAATGAACCAACATATAGATAGACAGACAGACAGACAGATACATGTAAGTAGATAGATAGATAGATAGATAGATAGATAGATAGGTAGGTAGGTAGGTAGGTAGGTAGGTAGGTAGGTAGGTAGGT
>JBCAUA010160936.1:0-22079 GCA_038406235.1 Peronia verruculata | reverse complement strand
TATATATATAGGCTATATATATATATATATACATATGTATATTTTGATCAAGTCCATTTCAAAATTGATTCTCATTTCAGATGTTAATGAGTGCCAGGAAAATCTGTGCTCCCAGGAATGTGAGAATACCATAGGCAGTTACAGGTGTTCCTGTTATGCGGGTTTCACTCTAGCCCAGGACCAGCTGTCATGTGATCGTAAGTATCTGGGTTATGGAGACCATGAGAGCCGTTATATCACAATGAAAGACTGAGAGGAGGACAGAGAGAGGATTGGAAGAGAGAAAGGCAATGTAGACAGATACCTCGGATGGATGGATGGATGGCTGCCTGCATGGATAGATGGATGAATGGCTGGCTGGCTGCCTGGATGGATAGATGGATGGATGGATGGATGAATGAATGGATGGATGGATGGATGAATAGATGGATGTGCAAAATTGGATGCATTAACCAATGGATGGATGAATAAAAGAGTGAATAAAAGTAGCAAGAAGAGTGAGATAAAGGTTGAAGACAGGCCGGTACTGGGCGATAGAATGAGTTAGAGGCAAGAGAAAGGTAAAGAGAGACGAAAAAAAAAGAAAAACCACATTTATGTTGACATGATTCCCCCACCCCTCCCCTCATTTTGCATCTGGCTTATGGTTATGGTTTTTATAAGCTTTTCAACCTCCTGTAGTGGTGGCTATCTCAGCTGTCCACAAGCGTGGTAAAAAAATGGCAAAACACTATTGTGATCTAGATCTACTCATTTTTTTTTTTTTTCATCCCTCAGCCTGTGCGAAGAACAAGTACGGCGTGAACTGTTTGAGCACGTGTAACTGTAGGGGTCGCAGCACTGGCTGTGATCCGGTCAAAGGTTGTATCTGCACCAGTAACTGGCAAGGTCGCAACTGCGAAGTCGATGTGAACGAGTGTTTAAATGACCCCAACGCCTGTCCGGCCGACCAGATCTGCATCAATACCAACGGCTCCTTCAGCTGTATCTGCCCCACTGGATACCAGCTCGTCAATGGAACCTGTCAGGGTGAGAGGCTTTAGGCGGGAAATACAAATAATAGCAGCCTACTTGTTGTTTTGGAGCCATCGTTGATCGACTTGTATTGCCAAAGTCACTACGATAAGTTAGGGGAAACGGAAAAAAAATTAAAAAATCCAGATTTGTCATGGTTCTCGTTGAAGAAAGGTCTTGAAATTTCAACAGAATGTAAATTATGATCCATAGATTTTCTCGGTATGCGTAACTAAATTCGGGCAAAAAATGACTTAGGCATTTGTGTTATGACATGTATCATTGTAAAACCTAGATCTAGATCTAGATCTATCTAATGAGGAATTTGGAGATTGTTGTCAAGACGGAGGGATTTTCGCTCATCCCATGCTCTGGATTTAGCCAGTACTAAAAAACCCTGTATGTGTGTGATGCCTACTTTGTCATGTGAGAGCCGGCTGAAGAGACGAACTTTGTAATTCTCCCGAAAGAGTTTTGTCAACATGGAGTTAGTTATGTTTTGCATAAAGCACTATTTGCTATACTTATAGATCTACACACTGCTAACTTGGATGACTTCAAAACAAATAGATCTGTTGCTTTCACTGCCATTGATTAATTAATAAGTGCAAACCACAGTTTTCTCTGTTTATTCCACATGAACTTACAATGAGCTTCTGCAAATCTATGATTTTTTTTCCCATTTAGTTAATTTTGTATCCACTGTCCTTCTTGTCATACACAACATTGGAAGAGTCATTATAAATTTTATCTTGACAGTTTGTATCTTGATTGTTGCTGTAAAAAATTAAATTAGTATCTGCATTTACAATTCAAGAACATGTATGATTTTGATATGATCTTGAGAAAGAAATTTATTATCACCCTGATCATTTATATTATGCCATGGCATATTTATAGAATTAGATAACGATCAGTGATAGCCATAGAGATATTTATGGACTATTAAATCTAAATGCACATAATCAGTTATTTATCATCACAATCATTTGTGTGCATTAACACTGCTGGACTGACAACTATAACTTTTTCAACGTGTTTTTTTTTTTTTTCTCTGCCATGGATAGACATTGATGAGTGTGCCTCAGTTACAGTGAGTCAGTGTCCACAAGACTGCAATAACAACCCAGGCTCATTTGCCTGCGTATGCCAAGCAGGTTACAATACCTTCAACAACACATGCATAGGTAAATAAAAAGACTTAATCTGTCGTGTAGTTATTTCACTTTCTTCTGAAATAAACCCTTTCTTTAGTAAGTTCTTTGTTGGATTGGATTATCCCATTAGATGTCTTTTCAAGAATTTGTAGGGACAAGTAGGGAAATTAATGAAATATTTCTGTAGTAATAGGTTCTTATTACTCAATTCAAAAACACATACATTCTCAGACTTGAGAGGCAAACTGGACAGTCACTGATGTTTTTGAAATCTGCACATTGAGCATGTATATGTGGTCAACAACTGAATGTTCCATTCATCAGTTACTTCCACCTTCCACCTTGTTCTCCTTCTTGTTTTGATGGTTGTACCTTTCTTCTCCTTCTTTTACTGTTGCTCTTCCTTTCATTCCTTTCCAGAACTATGATCACCATTAAAGGACATTTAATTTTGATGCCCCATGATGTTTTCTCCTCCTGTAGAAGATGTCTCAAGAAACATGCATGTATATTGAATATACTTCCAGTTAATGCCACAACTGATGATTTTTAAAATTTTTTTTTGTCACTAATAATTTTGCCAAAATGTAACAATATCCCAAAGGAGCGTGTCATGTTCTGTGATATTTCACTAGTACTAGAAAATATTTCACAGAAGACATGTAGTGAATCTTTCAGAGGAGAAGACAAAAATGGTGCTGAAGGACCAGATTTACATTTTGAGTTTCCAGGGTTTTTTCATCACACTCCCTGCTTTAGTGATGAAAAACAGATTTTGGACATATTTTTGTGGTTTGTTTGTTGTGTTTTTTTTTTTTTAAATGAGGCTTTTTTTTTTTTATAAATAATGAAGGCACATACACATAAAAGCAATCCTTATGATCGCAGAGACCATAATACATGTATAAACTAAAATTTGAAACAAGACATAGTACCATAACATGTATTTTCATTCCCTTGAATAATTTGGTTCTTGATTTCAGACATTGATGAATGTGCGTCAGGCGTCTCAGGATGTGAGCAGCAGTGTGTCAACAAAGAGGGCAGTTTTAACTGTGAATGCCGTACAGGATTTAGACTAGGAGATGACCGCAAAACTTGTGAAATAGGTACATTCTCTTGCATACATACAAACATCATGTTTGGGTTGTTTTTGTTTGTTCTTGTTTTGTATAAATTGTCTTTGTTTCCCCTTTGTTTGTTGTTTTGTTTTTAAATATATTTGTTTATTTCTTCAGTTATTTCATTACTTTCTTTTCCTTTGTTTTGTTTTTGATTAGCTATCTCCTGTCTTCATTGGCTGCACATATTTTAGAAATGAGAGTCCAATTTTCATATCAGTCAAGCAAAGTGAAAAGCCATTTTGATATAATGTAATACTTTCAGCACAGTAACATTGTCCAGTAAATTCCCATTACTGTTATTATAAGTCATTATGTTATAGCTTTCTAAAAATTCATTTTGTTACATTAGATTTATATTAACTTAATTTATGTACCTTTTTCTGTTTATAGTGCCATTAGTTGTCTTTTGTGAGCATTATATTGTGTTACTTTATTGCTGTATGTGTGCAATTTCAGTCATGGGAGTGTGTATAAATGGTGTTTTCTTCTTCCTTTGCCCTGGCAGTGACTGATCCCTGTGAAGGATTTTCCAATGAGTGTAGTCATGCCTGTGACCTGGTTAATGGTGTGGCCACCTGTTTCTGTCCCATCGGCTTCAGACTGGCCACAGATGGGGTGAGCTGTCTAGGTGAGTTATTCATTTCTCTAAATTTCTTTTTTCTATAATTATTGAAGGATCTATCATAATAAAAAAAAACAAAAAAACTCATGTTCATTTTTAATAAATCTATTCACCAAAAGTTTGTTTTGTTTGTTTGTTTGTTTTTCAGACATATAAAAACAACAACAAAAACAAGAAAACACTTTAAAATTCCCAAAGCTGTTTATCTTCACATACACAAAAAAAAAAGAGAAAAAAGTAATGACCAAAAATTCAGCTATATAGGTGGAATTTGTCCCTTAAATAAAATATACACTGAACAGTAAATTCATTTTATTGTAAAATCTGAGATGCATTTTCACTAAAATGGGATATCTGTTGTGGACCATCATATAGCATCCCTTCATATCAGTTTCTGCTCTTTGTAACTGATAAGAAGTGTAAGAAAACTGTGCACTTGTGAGCTTCCTGTGCTGAAAATTTTATCCACTGTCCTTTTAGTACTACTTTTAATCCTAGACGTGTAATGAAAAACTGATGGAGTGTTTTGTGTACCTGAAAAATATTTACTGGGGTTAAAGAATTAATAATTTAGGCCTGAACATGCAATAGAAGAGTGGTATTTTTTAAAAATTGAATTGTACTCTGTTTGTGATTGATATATACAAAATGCAATGTGTGATTTTCTGAATGGATCTGCCCCTTGATACTTCTTGAATTGCTGCAGCAGTGATATCTGCTTTCAGACAGTATGTGCTGGGGATTTGATATAGCATAAATTTGTTTAAATTTGATATTTAGATTAATACACATGTTCATAATTGTCATTCTCCACAATAGTTCATATTCAACTAAGCAAAAACCTGGAAATCTCCGGCTCAGTGTTTGTACCCCTGTGCTGAAAATAAAATACTCACTTATGTTTGTTTGCTTGAATTAAAATATTCACCAAAGTTTGTTACCTCTCCACCATGAGATCCGAGAACAATTGTCACCAATTCCCTTCATTTTTTATATTTTTTTTCTATGTAAGTGGTAATGAACAGTTTGCAGTGTTCGTACCCTCCTGCTAAAATTAGACGGGAATTTCCAGCCGTTTGCTTGGCTGAAACAAATCTCTTGAATTCTGCCTCTTACATGAGTCAATCATGGAAAGTGTTGTGTTTTTAGTGCTTTCTGTTGGGAGAAAAAAGAACAAAAAAAACAACATCAAAACAAAAACAAATGTAGCGTACTTATGTAAGACCTTGCAGTCCCAAGCTGGCCTCTCAGCCTGGATACACACTCATACATCCAGGAGAAAAACAAAACAAAACTGAGACTTACCCATATAACTGTTTATAATTTGCAGATAAATATTTTTTGACAAATCAGGAAATGTTTGATGAATTACCAAATTATTTTTACATTTTTTTTTTTATGTTCATGGCTTTCCCTACATTTTTGTTTTGTTTCCAGACATTGATGAGTGCAGTGGAAACAACAGCTGCTCTGACGAATGTGTTAACACAAACGGTTCCTACATTTGCTCATGTCCAGCTGGGAAAGAACTCCTTAATGATGGAAGAACTTGTCAAGGTAAGGCAGACTGTACCTTTAGGTCATCAAATGTTAAACACAATCAAGCTGTGGCGTATCTGTTAAGCATTAATAACTGAGCCATCTTTTTTCACACCCTCAGTCAGTCTCATGACAGGATATGGCAAAGTATGTGTGTTGAGTCTGTAACAATTCTGACAGTGACAAATAAACTGCTGTAATAAGTGTAAATTTCCTACATAGTTTTTTTTTTTTTTTTAATTTGGCACCTGACAGATTTTTAAGAAAAGAATCATTGCTCTTATCTAGGCAGACATACAAAATGTGGATGTTTTGAATATTATATTATTCAAGCAGTTTAAACTGTCACCCATACAGATCCATAAAATTATAACCAGCATATTATTATAGATCATTTCATTAAGCACAAATTTTGCACTGATTTAATGCTTTCTTGTGATGATAGTAGTTTAGATTTTGTCTTTAGAATTGATGTCAACTACCTTTATGTTAGAATTAACCAAGTGCAACCATGTGTATTATCCATGCACTTCAGTTTGAGCACTTGCATTATTTTAAATTTATCTTGATTATTATCAGATTCCAGCCATGCTTTGTAAGCTTGCCCTGTCAGTTTCAGTAATTAATATGCTCTGATCAAAAGATGCTGCATCATTTCATGTTTTCTTCACTTGTCTTTTCAAAGAATATTTTTTTTATTCTAAGTCATTAATTTTATCATCACCTCAACATCAATAGACCTTGAGTCGGACATCTTTGCCTTGCTTTTTTTCACAGCCTGCGATGACTATCACTGGGGTCTGAACTGTAACACCACATGTGGCTGTGACCCTAAGGGCACATCTCGTTGTGATCCAGTCTTAGGATGCCGTTGTAACGACGGCTTTCAGGGAACCACTTGTGAGAATGATATCGATGAGTGTGACAGAGAGATTCCACCTTGCCCAGAAAATTCCAGGTGTACCAACAGTGCTGGTTCATTTCAGTGTACCTGCAACACTGGATTCTCACTCAATGAGACAAACTTTTGCAATGGTAAATAATGTGTTTCAGGCTGGGAAAAAGAATTCAGCAACTTTTCTCCAGAGTTTTTATTTAAAATGAAAAATAATAATACTTAATACCAATATTAATTGCAGCATAGCAGAAATCTCAGAAATAAATTATATGCTTGATTAGATCAGATCAAGCAACATACAAGTGCCTGGAGGCTGTTTCTAGAAAAAAAGGATTCAGGAGGGGGGGGGGGGTGGTGGGAGCTAATATTGTATGAGTTTCATGAATGCTCAAATTAAAAGTGGTTAGAACAACCTGATTGCCAGAGAGTTGGCATCTGGTCAGCAACAACGAAGCAAGAAAACTGTTATACTTGTTGTACCAGAGACATTCATGTGATCAAATGTTACTCATCAGAGTACATGTATTGAGAAGCTTGAAATCAGTTTTACTCTGACTGATAAGATGAGTATGGAAGGCATCTGAAATTCTGTTCACAGATATTGATGAATGTCAAACGTCACCTTGTCATCACTACTGTAACAACACCATTGGAAGCTACATCTGCACATGCAATAAGGGTTTCAACAGTGTTGGGGATGAGTGTGAAGGTAAACTTGTTTTCACAGTAGAGTCAGCCTGCAAGGTTGACAAATTCCTGAAGTCAGTGACACATTATGGAATGGCATTAAAGAGGTCAATAAGCTCGAATTAAGAGTATAATCAGAAGAAAGAAGGAAACTATTTTTTTTTTTTTTGTCTATTTGGTTTTCAATCTAATCCTCAGTTTTCATTTTTGAATATCTGCCCAGTTGTTTTTGTCATTCAGGCAGTTCAATCATGGGAAATAAAACCCTCTGACATGGTTAAAGTATTACTCATTTATTATTCTCTTTGGTTGGCTTATTATAGTTGCAGTAACTCTTATTATGTCATACGAAGTCACTAGTCATTGTTTGGACAGTCTTATTATGACTTTTGCCAGACACAAAGGGTGGTGGACAACCACTATAAATAGGGAACAAAAATTACTTTTTTGTGTTTTGTTTGAAACATTTTGGGAAAGTTTTAAAAAAAAATTCACGATGAAAGGAAAATACTTCCTTCTCAATTGTTTTATTGTTTTTTTTTGTCTGGGATCAAACTCACAAATAGTAACAAGAAAAGGATTTTTTGTTTTTCTTTTCTCTTTTTCTTCAATATCTCTTGTTTCTGAAAAATAGAAGTAATAAAAAGGGCTAGTCAAAAACAATCCCCGATCATCCTCAGAGAGTTCAGGCCATTACACTCTACAATGAAGTTACTTACATTAATTGTTACACATATTCACTTATAAATCTTTAATATAAAAAAAAAAAGTGATTTTCGTTGACTCATAACAATCAAATCGAACTCAGAAGAAAAGTAGTCTGTACTGAAATGAAGTAAGAGTATAAATCCAAATGTTTATAGATCTAGTTGTGAAATTTTTAGTTCAAGGTAATCTTGATATCATATTATAACTCTGAGTATTTTACTGCGGTACAAAGACAAAGACATTTGCGATTTGCAGGAAAATATTTAAATACACAAAAGATATTCTGGCTCAACTTAAATTTGGTCCAATGCTCATAAAGTGAGTTTTACACAGAACCATCAGGGCATAGTTGTCATGATTATAATAATGATTCTGAACACTCCATCATGAAGGACAGTAATACACATGTATTTATTGCTGCATGTTTGTGGTTTCTCTGGTTACTTGCAGATATCGATGAGTGCGCAGTGCCTGACTTACATGATTGTGACCAGCTGTGCCGAAATACACCTGGAGGCTTCATGTGTGAATGTAACGAGGGTTACTCTTTGAATATCACCACAAGAAACACTTGTTATAGTGAGTATTTGCTTGTCATTTATTTTGTTCATGCATAAGACTGCAGTAACAATGTGAACTTTATTCCCATGATGTGCCTAATGTTGTTTAGTTATATCTCAGGAAGAAGTAGCACTTAAAAAAAAAATGGGCCTACATATTTTGTATCCACAAAAACAAATGCTGGTTTCAAGTGGGAAAAAAAAAGCACCTTTCTCTAAGATAAGCTATGCAGATCAAAACAATAACAACTTGATATCCGCAATATATGTCTTGTGACCACGGCAATTGAGTCGGAAGTCATCCCGGGCGATGAAGATATACATCTGTTTTTGGTCGTTTTTAACTACTTTCCAACTAAGATACTAAATTTTTTTCTTCACAAAGCATCAATTTAACGTTTTTTTAATCTGACAAAAAAAAAAGAAATATTTTGGTACCATAGTCGGAAAATAGTGAAAAACGGTAAAAAACGTCTGTGACTTGAACTCACCTGGCGCAATTTGTGACTCATTTGCCCTGGGCGCAAGACAAAAGAAATGTAATTTTTTTCTTTTTGTTTTTTCTCAGTACACAAGCTATTTAATATGACAATATCATTTATGTAGTAGTCTTTGTCATTTTGATTATTATTACCATTTCTATTTTTTTTTTTTTCAGCATCTGAAATGCCCAGCAAGTGTGATATCTTCAATGACTTGACTACTTGTCCTGGGGACCAGGTCTGCAAGGAACTGGACAATGAGGTAGCATGTCGGCCACCAGATGATGACGGTAAGGACCGCAGAATTGGAGTGTGTTAGAGCTGAATGCCAGTGCTGTAGATAAAGTCATAACAAGGTAGCGAAATGGGTATAAAAGTGTAGGGTCAAAAATTTCAACAGCTAAAGGGAATACGGAGAAGTGAAGAAAAGATTGAAAGAGATATGATTATGATGATGATAAATGGTTCCTCATGTCCAGTGATCAGTGAGAGGAATGTCAGTGGCATTGTGTCCTTTGATGGAGGTGTAAGCCAATCCTTGAGTGGCATATCTGGATGCAGGTTGGACATAGGTATCTTTGTATAGATGAACTCTGAGCAGCTGATGCTTATTTTTTTTTTTTTTGTCTATGCTTCTTCTCTATTGCTCCTCTTCTGACTGAGAGGAGAAGACAAAAAATGTTAGGCATAGGAGCTAAACACTTTGATGTGTATCATGTTTTGTAAATCGACCACACAGAGTGTCATAACTTTTTGCATGACAGCATATGTGGGTAAATATATGTGGGCATTCTTCTTCTTCATGTGCCAGGTCTGTGAGCATTACAAAGGGAGAATAAATAGATATATCAAGAAAGTTGAACAAAAGAGTGTTAAAGTTAAAGGGAGCCATGGATACATTGATGCTCCATGTCATTCAACCTGTATATTAACAGTGTGGCACTGTTCCATGCACCCACTTTATATTCAATTGAAATATTCTGGAGAAAGTAGTAAAGAGCATTACAGAAATTCATTTCTGGTACTAGTGACACACTTATCAAGTTTCAGTGAAGCTATTAGGGTCTGCGTTGTTTTAATGCTAGCCATACTTTTTTTGTGTATGTGTATTTGAGTGTTAATTTGTCTAGCACTGTGTATATTACTGTGTCTTATAAACTAAATGCAATTTTGTTATAGAGAAATGTTTTTTTTTTCTTATCTTTATATTGTTTATCTACCTTGTCTTAAAGTGAGAGAGAATAGTAGTGAAAAGAACCAGATGAGACAGATTTTTAAAAAATAATAAAGTGTAGAAAAAAATAATACTAAAACAAATAAGATAGTTTGACCAAACAAAGGAATTTTCCAGTAATTTTCCAGAAGTTTGTTTTGTTTCTTTTTTTTGTTTTTGTTTTGTTTTTTATTCTTTCTTTGTTTTTTTTGTTTTTTTATGTTGACATGTGCATTTATATTTCCACACATACACCTGGTTTCACAAATTCTCAGAACCAGTTCTATGTGGGGATGTTCCCAGCTATTACTGTGCCTTGAAATATCTTGCTCGCCTTTAAAGTTAGTATACGGCCTGTATCCACAGACAGCAACTATGAGCTGATCATTGGTCTGGCGGTAGGGATCCCTCTGTTCATCATTCTCACTGTCATTGTGGCCCTGTTGGTTTGTATGTATGTCCGCAAGAGGAAGCAAGAGAGCGAGCAGATGTCCAGTGCACCATCTATGGATCGGTGAGTTTAATGCTTCAACAAAATCTTTTTCTGTTGATTTTTTTTTTTTTTTAAATTTTATTTTATGACCTTTTTTTTTTCTTACCAAATGTCAAATCAACCAAATACACCACTTGTATGTGACAGATCAGCTACTTACTTCATGAACAGTGGATACAACCCGTTGTCTCTATAAGTTTATCATTCATCCATCTTTCCATTTATCCATCCTTCTGCATAGCTACCCACATATTCATTCTCCCATCAATCCATTAATCCATCCATATATCCATTCACCCACCCACTGATCCATTATAGATTTTATCTCATCATACAAAATACATATATGAATTTCAGGGACGCCCCCTTCCGAAGTGTTTTTGCCACCAACATGGCTACAAAAGGATCCTGGGGTCCACGTTTCAACATGTACTCACCTGACGGAACTTCAGACCGTGGCACTGATGATGCAAGCTCTGGCCGCGGGCAGTTCATCCGAGGCAGACCCAAAGCTCGGTCTGACTTCCAAGATTCACCGTGGTATGATGCTAGGGGGCCAACAAGTACTACTACTCCCCGCGATGTACCGGAAAGCAGGGGAGGTAATTATCATGTTCTGATTTTTATCTGCACCATTAGTACAATACACTATTTGATGACATTTGATGTTTTTCTTTCTCACTAGATCTTCAGCATCTATTTGAAAAGTAATCTTTGTACATCTCATACAATCATAGCAGTAAGATCTCGTAACTCAATTCCTTTCTTTACCCACATCATTAAGATGTGGATAAATCTTTATATATTAAATATTCATAAATACAGGTATGCAATGTAACAGTTCTTGTGGAGTGTCATCGTTACACAAAGCATTATTTTATAAAAATATAATAGAACTGTCAGACCGGCAACTAGCAAAACAATTCAAGAAAAACAAGTAACACAGAAATCTATAACTTCATTGTAAAATACATACATGTATTATTCATGTATTAACCGTTTGACTGCCATGCCACAGGTTTGCTCATTTCATTGTCTTTTCTGTATTAAAATCAATGATTTTTTATTATTATTATAAAACAGATTTGTATAGCATATTGTATGACTCAGTGGTTTCAACATTATTATGAGCTTCCAATTGCTACGAAGCATGGCTAGATCTATAATATGTTTATAATTTCCTCATTTCATGATCTGTATCCTTGTATCAAAGGTAGCCGTTAATAATATGACTAAATCCGTGATTTCTCTCCTCATTTCTTCAGCTGGTCCTTCAGGTGATCCAGCCTCAAACTTTTCCTGGGAGTACATGTTCAAACTACTGGAACCTCACACACCGGTGAGTTGTTTTTCCTTAGATTAGGACTTTATTTATGTTCTGACAACTCATGATGGAACAGTCAATTTGGAATTATTGAGAATTTTCATGTGGTCAGAAGTTTGACTACAAGGAGGCTGAAATCAAAATGTAAACAATGGTACAAGATAATGTCTTTTTCAGGAAAATGCCCCTTTGTTATTGTTGAAGCAAGAATAATTTTATTGTGATGATTAAAAACTATTAAATCATGTATTAACCGTTTGGCTGCCATGTCACAGATTTGCTCATTTCATTGTCTTTTCTGAATAAAAATCAACGATTTTTTCTCAACTGTTTGAATGTAAATATCTTTGTTATCAACATTATTTTTGTTCACTTTTTATAAAATATGTAGCAGTTAAAGCTAAATATTTGAATTTATATCTCCAAGTTGTCGTAGTTGTAGTCTTGGCAGTGAAAAGGATTTTAAATGCTCACAGCGCAGTGTATTCAACAATGTAACTGAACCAACCCAAACCCAAACAAACCAAGGCAACCCAAGCCAACCATACCAATAAGCAAACAAACAACAGGTGCCTCCCATCACCATCACATGATCACTGCGAGATTCAGTTGCAAAGTCCACAATGTTTATCCAGCATGATGAACTCTTATCTGCCCACCATGGTGCTTACTTTACACTTTTGTGATGATTCCCTACAGAAATAAGAGAAAATCCATTCTGGCAATTTTTCTGTCACCTCTGTTTCAAGACTTATCATGTATTAAAGTTTGGTGCTTTTTTTTTTTGTTCATCTCCCCTTTTTTGCCCTAAAAAAATCAACAGTGTAAAATACATACATATGTTATTAGCATCATTTTAATTCTGGTTTTATCCACATCCATGTGGAGACATCCTATAATAATATTAAATCTGACATGTGTTTAAGTTTGTTGCCTTATCAGTTATTATTCTATTTTTCCCCCTTTTATTTTCAGTTTGAAATCCAGCGACCAAATGTCAACTCATCACCTAATCCAGCATTTACAGTAAGTTTTTCTTTGTTTTCATATCTTTATTTTCAAACTGATGACAGGCATTCACAAGTTTTTGAGTCAGATGTCTTGAATAACTCTGATATGTCTTGAATAACTCTGATATGTGTTATTCATTTTGCCAGAATGTGGGCATAGTCAACACTTATAAATGTCTCACCGCCAGTCGAAATGAGATGTAAGTCGCTGGGCTAGAACCGAGAAATCAGACTTTGAATGCGATGAGGGGGTCAGACTTCAAATTTTTTTTTTATTTCAGAAATCGAAAGTGCATTTATCCCTGAACATGATAGCATCTGTCTTACCCTCATTTTATAAAATTTACTAATTAAAATCAGGTTTTAGTGGGAGGAAAGTATATAAATTTATGCATAAGACCGTTGATTTAAACTTGATTTTCTCACAATTTCAATCATTGCTAGGAGGTCCCCCCCCCCTTTGTCTCTTTAAATTGCAACATCTCTGGCTAGAATAAAGCTAGCTTAAAACTTTTTTCACCATCTGAAAGGGTATGATATAAGCTTTCACATGACACCAAAAACCCCATACGGTGAAAAATTAACATACCTTTCATTTTGACTGGCTGGGAGACAAATGCTATTGACTTGAACGTTAAAATTGTAACACAGTATTAGATATATTTGTAGAGGTAATCTTCATATCCCAGTTGTTTATTTACAGAACATAGAATTGTGTGACATTTCATCATGTTTGTTTCATTTCTTATATGAGGATGACTTTCAATCATGCATGTGCCTTCTTATACCTAATAATAGTCAATACTGTAATACTGCATCAGTTTATGCAGTTTCATTTTGCTTTTGTAACATCACATACATGCACGCTCAGCTGCAAAAGTTTATATCTACATTTGTATGTAAAGGATTTGATTTATTTGGTATTTTGCTCTTGCATTGAAGAGAAAACATTTTGTCATACAGAGAAATACCATTTTTTTGGAAGAGTTGGTCTTTTTCATTTAGTGCAAGAAGTAGATCTTATGTCATGTTAGAGTATGACTTTTGTCATTCATGAAGGTTTTATGTCTTCATGTGATCCATGTATAACCTTCCCTCAAAACTCAATGCAAGCCACTGTCTTACTTCAGTCATATATGTTTCTACTTGACTGATAGTAGACTTGTGGAGTAAATGCTATCATATATTCATGTAGCATTGTTAAGAGAAAACACATGAAAAAATCCTTGAAATTCATTTCTAAGATTTCAGTAAAACTTAATATTCAGCTCATTTTTGTTTTCACTTTTCTCTCTCTTTCTTCAGCCAAGGTCCAGAACAAAAAGACCAGACTCTATGGCGTAACGGTTTATCTTGTTCCTGCCCATCGCTGGCTGATGGTCTACTGATATTCTGTTGGAATCCACTCACTGTTGATCAAAACTATAAGCCAAGCCAGAGTTTTCATAACATTATAACAATTGTTTTCAATGTATTTTCAAATTGTTGTCTCTTTAAAAACTTCCATTTTTTACATTCCACAGTATATTTATTAAGTTATTTTTAAAAAAAAATTAATATATAATTATAAATATATAATATGTATTTGATAACATGACAGTGGGAGAATTTAAGTTGTTTAATTTTTTGTTCAGTTATGCAAAAAAAAAAAAAAATCAAATTTGCAAAATATATGTTCTTTTTTGTAGCACCTGTTTGAATATTTATCAAAGCTTAGGTTATTTTTCTATGTTCTCTCTATTTTCTTATCAGAATACATGATCTCTTGGCTAAACAAGGAGTATTTCAACTAAAAGTAGTCATCTGTAACCAAAGAATCATCTCTCTCAGAAATATATTTTTTTTTCTTGGCTTTGTTGATTAATTTCTCCTGAAAACCTCTATGTATATTTAAAAAAAAAAAAAAATTTTCCCATAAGCCTTAATTCTCCACCCAGTACCTCAGCAATGACCTGTAGATATACGTTAAATCGGGTTTGCTCAATTTGGCTGTGATTCAAGCTCATGATTCAGTATCATGACAACCATTTTTCTTACTCAGCCTTTCAATAAGAGTTTTGCCCTGGCATTGCCACATAGTTTCTCTAGAAGGTACTTAAATTCTGTTTTCCATTTCTCGTCCCTCACCTTCACTCCCAGAAAAAAAACAACAAAACAAACCATGTTGATGTTGTATAACAAAATTAGCTTACAGTGATAATTTTGTAATTTGGTTTAATGTCAACTTAATGGCATAACTTAATGTACATAAAATGTTGTTGAGTCCTTTTCATAAGTATGTCTATTGTACTAAAGTATGAATGGCCTAGCATACTGAGGAGAAAGTATAGTTATAATCATGAATTACTGAGCTGTTATTCAACACATTATTATCACATCAATTGGCAATCTGTAATGGGCTGAATTTCTTCCAATAAATATGTCGTTGAATTATATATTCGTGGTATACATGAGTATTTAATATGTTTATATGTCTGATGGCCTATTGAACAATCAAAGTTTACCATTTTTCAAGTCCCACGGGACACCCTAACTTGATTCATGAGAGATCATTTTCTTTTTTTGAAGTTTAGTAAATTGAGCATGCCTCAAAGGAACTGAATGTGAGAGTCAGAAACTATTTGTCTTGTGAGTTGGAAGTCGTGCCAGTTAATCAAGATATTCGGCCATTTTGAGTTGTTTTTAACTACTTTCCAACTAAGATACTAATTTTTTATTTTTGTTTTTCACGAAATGACAATTTAATCTTTTTTTTAATCTGAAAAAGAAATATTTTGGTATCATACTCAGAAAATAGTAAAAAAATGGTCAAAAACGGTTGTGACTTGAATTCACCCTATGCGACTTCCAACTTATTTGCCCTGGGTGCAAGATGTTTATTCTAGGCCTCTCTTGAAAGTAAATATGTCTCAAAGTCTGTGAGACTTCAGTTTACATTTGCAAAAATTTTCTTCCTCAGCTAAAAATGCTTGAACTAAATTCGGAATCTGTTGTCTAGATGATTTGATCATGGGTCAGTGAAGTTTTGTAACTTTCCCCACTGATTTATTGAGCAATATGTTTCCATTATTTCCATCTACAAGAAAGACAGTCAAGAGAAAATGATTATGAGGGCAAGTAGAATTTTCCTGAGAAGGCTGCATGGGTTAAATTGAGAGTTTTTTTTTTTTTGGTCATCCATCACATTTTAGAGGCAGTTGTCATCTTGTAAGTGCTGCAGTCATAACATACACCAAAGACAATATTTTAACCCAGTGCTAATATCTTATAGTTCACTCATGTCCTATGCAATGTGCAAGAAGGTGTATGTGCTGTAACTACAACATGTTAATTGTGAATGTCATGGGGGAAGAGAAGCAACAATGTCTCGGCTGCTATGAATTTGCAAATAAGGATTCTACACCATAAGTCTGAAGAACACCATAACATTTATGGATCCACCAACATTGAAAAAGAGCATTAATAACTTCAGCAGCATAAAGTTATTGTGTGTGATATATTATTATTATTATGATTATGCCAACAGACAATACAATAAGTAATTTACACACTCATCATATCAATATCTACATAGCTCTTTGTTGTCTCTTTACGTATTACATGAAAGTTGGGCCGGATTTATTAACAGTAAGATTTAACAGAGTGTATCAGGAATTTCTATGTATTGTTTCATTAAATAAGAACTAATATAAAGGAAAACAGAATTCTCTTCTGTAATGTTTTTATGACATCTGTGACACGTGGTTTGTACTTGGATCTTATCCTAAGATAATAGTGGGAGTGAATGAACAAACAATGGAGTGAATGAACAAACAATGGAGTGAATGAACAAACAATGTATTAGATCTTATACACCAGATAACAGCTGACAAGACAGCAATGCTGGACTGCAGTATAAATAGACATGATTTCACAAAAATATGGCCAAGTTTTCATGTTCTCTGTGAATTTCCTGCTTTGGAGTTTGTAAAAATGTAATGTTATGCTCTTATGACTTGTTTAACATTCAGAAATGTGGAGAGGTATCTTTAAACATGCATTGCTTGCAGCTCAATAGCAACACCCCCCCCCCCCCCCCAAAAAAAAACAACAACAACTAATTTCCATGTTATTCAAATCTTGCAATCCCTATGTCTTCTATCTGGAACTCTTTGCTATGGTAGATAACATAGTTCTGAGAATTTTAACTGTAATACTTGCATTTTGTAAAAAACTGTTGCATTTGAAAAGCTGAAGTTCTGAAAATATGGATAAAGTAAGGGCATTGTTTTATTATTCATGCCTCCTGAATGCAGGCAATCTCATTTTTTTTTTCAGTCCTTTTAGGCCAGTCTCACTTTTTTCAGTCCCTGCTAAGATCTCTTTTCTCATGTACCATTTGCTGAGGGCCATGTGTTTATACTACAGCCAGCAAGGTGTTGCGAATAACCTGAATATTTTTCTAAAGAGCACACATTTTTTCCCCTTTATTTCTTTTTTTTTTTTTTTCTTTCTTGACTTTATTCTTATTTTTAATATTTTTGAAGAAATGTGCTCTGAATTTTATTTCTATTTTGAATATAATGAAAGCCATTTTCATTTGTTATACACTATAATATACAACATATCCCGAGCAATCTTCTTCATACTGAAATGCATTTGATTTGTATCACAGTGAGAGTGTGAATGTGTGTGCATTGAAATTAGCCAGCTGTGTGAATGCCATATATATATGTCATGTTCAAAAAAGCTTTATCAATGCACATGGTGGAAAACTACAATGTAGAGGTGATTCTGTCTTGTGAAGCATATTTTTTAGCATGAATGATAAAAATGAATCATCTAGAGCAATATACTAGAGCAATTATTATACAATATTTGACAAAATTGTCTTGTGATATGAAACGGTGAACGCTTTCTGCTTGAAATCTCAACTGTCATACAGCCAGTACTTCTTCTTGCCTTATATATACCAAAATAATCAAATATTATCATACATAACATTTTCATATTTTTCTTTTTTTTGGTTGTGAGATTACAGATTCACTTGCTCATATATGCCCTGTTATATGTGTGGAAAATGATATCATATTATCCATCAATGTAAATCTTAATCCCTGCTATTTGTCTGTTTTGTTATTATATATTATATGGTAAACTAGGCTATTTATTGTTAACATGAAATCAGATTTGTACTGAAATATTTATGCATATATAGATTTTATATATATATATAAAATGAAATGGATGATGTATAAATATTATATTGGTTTTGCTATGTTATACCTCCATGGTTCATACTGTTGATATGTTGACTTTTGAAACAGGGTTTCAGATATTGTTAACCAATTATTATCAATGATCATTTGTTACTGGAAATGTGGCTCTCACTGAAATGTTTGTAATTTCTTGCTCTATACATTATTAAGTTAAGAATGGATAATATTTTTCATTCATTCATTATTATTATCATTTGTGTTTGTTTTTCTTTTCTTTTTTCTTTTTTTTTGCTTTTTTTTTTGTTTTGGTTGAATGAATGAAAAAAAAAAGTGTTATTCAGGGACATGTGAGAAAAACAAAGATGTAAATATGTTCCAACTGAGTTAGCGTGAATGAGTTAGATTGAGAGTGAAAAAAGGGAGTCAGAAAGAAAAAGGGAGAGAGAGAGAGAGACAGAGAGAGAGAGAGAATGAAAAGAAAACATAAGGAGAGAAAATGTGTGCTGATCCATGTCAGAGGAATGGATAGTAACACTGAAAGAAAAATCTTTGTAAAATCTCCAGTAAATTGTGAACTTGAGAAATTAATCAATCTTTATATAATTATGCTCAAATGTGAATCAAACTAATAATGATGATCAATGCCATTGTTACTATGATCACCTCGTACTTATTATGTTTATGTATCATGTATGTTATGTTTTTAAAAAAATGGCAAGAAATTACTAGAAATCAGTTGTCATCTCTCTCCTTCATGATTCAGATAATCAGTGATTTGATTATTACTAGATATTAAGTTGAACTTCCTTGTTTATCGTGGTTCTTCCGGCAATGCTGTGCTGAGCAGATCTCAGATCAAGTAATTTTTTTTTTTTTTTAGATATTATGGAAACATAAAGTTCTGTGATGTATAAATGTATAAAGGAGAGAAATTTTCTTCCAGCAGCCAATGACTGCTTGTACTTATCCTAGCCTACACTTTTGAGGTATAGAAAAAACATTGTGAAGGAGGGAAAACAACTTTTTATTTCGATCCATTTCCAAGAAAAAACACTGTAAAGATCACTAATGTAATGAAAACATCATGGCAGTTTCTATTTTTGTCAAATTTCTGTTTCTCAAGGAATTAAAAAAAAAAAAAAAAGAATCAGACGTATCATGGTGGAATCAGGTGCTCTTGTAGCTGAGGCTATTGAGGAAATCTCAATTTGATTTAAGAAAGAATGACATTTTCATGAAATTTTTTTTTTTTAGGTCAAAACGCCCCTGTGTTCATATAAAAGTGTATTGCAAAGTTAAATAGGCTAAAATATAATATTGAGTAAAAAGTCCCCAAAACTGCAATTTGATATTTGAATTTGAATTATATGATCTAGTTGAGAACTACCAGAGATTAACAAATTTGATCAACCAGTTTCTCACTAAAACTTAAGTGCAGCAACGAGTCAGCACCATTGCCTTTAATTGCCAATTTCTCGACATCTCCTCAAGACAGAATTTTTCACCAACAGAAAGGGCACTTAGATCTAATAAGATTTAATATAATAGGCCTACTAATAAATTAAAATGCTAAAAAATTCATCAGCCCCTGATTTCATCGTGTTGTCTTCAGTTAAATTGCTAGTTGATTTGATCTGATTTATATGTTTGGTTATGGCCAGAAATTTGACTGACAATGTGCAATGGCTCCAACACATAAGGTCATACGTTAAACGCATTTAGACACGCCAATCTGTAACTGACTGACTGTAAACAGATAGTGTTGCTGCTGTAAGTTTTCTGTCAGTTAACTTTTTTCTTTCTTCTTCCTTTTTTTCTGTTTTTTTTTTCTTAGGACTTTCTGATCCTTCAAGGAATGGTTGAATGATCAAAAAAGTTATGGACTAAATGATGAAATCACTTAGTTAGTCTCTGACCTTGAACATGCTTGTCTTTAGCTGCGCCTTAAATAAACCAAGTTATTGTTAAAATTTTACCTCATGATCGGTGATAGCTATATCACTTGCTATTGCAGATTTTGTGACGCACTTCAATGTTCTGTGATTTTTTGTTTTTGTTTTTTGCTTTTTTTTTCTTTTGTACATTGTTATGTCATAGTTTCACATGCAGCCTTAAGAATACTGCCATGAGCAACATCCAGGTGTCTGTTGTCAGTTGACGCATCTAAAATTTCTCCCCTCATTGTTACTTATGCTTTTGCCAGCTATAACATAATTATTAAATACATTTAATTGTTTAGTATCGAGCCCACAGACACAAAGTTAATTGGATCGTATATTTATTATTTTATAATGAGCCAAAATAAACAGTTATTATGATAAAAAGTATCATGTGCCTTATGTTCTTTACAGACACTGGCTGTGATCTGCCACTTTTTTTTTCTCTTTTATTAAACAATGATCCACTCTTTTTTCTTTTTAAAACAATAATTATTACAGTTCTGTGAAAACTGTCAGTGGCTAACACTTGGGGCAGGAAGGGCAGAATCGCTACAGGTTTTCCACTTTGGATCAGATAAAGGCACAAAAATTATTATTGGTATCTTACATTTAACTTACAAAATAATGCATTAAGTCTGATTTTTTTTGTTTAAAAGGGAATAAGGGGTGGGGTGTAAGTCTATGTATGAGAAATAAATTGTCCTATGGTTGGGGACCAAAACAGATAGGTGTTAATTATTCTTCACCTGTTGTGTTAGGTTTTTGCTTACCTATTGTTAGGTTTTTGCTGTTTATTCCAGATTTAAACATTTTATCAAATCGCTGTTGTTTTTTTAATAGCTTTAGACTGAGCTTACTTTGAATATCAGAAGCGATGCAGTCTGAATACAGTTGAAGTAATATTTCTTTGGTGAGGATTTGTCACTCTTTCGATAACTGTTATGGGAAAATAGAAATCAATATCTTTCTGGTTTGTAAATTTCTGATATCTGATTTTATTTAGCTTTGTCTCTTTCTTTTTTTTTTTTTTTTCTTGAAGGAAGGAGGGAGCCCGATTATAAGTGAAATCAAAATGAATGATGAATAGCATTAATTTCATGTTGATTCAATATGAAATTAATGCTATTTGATTTACATAATTCATATTATTAATTTGTTGTTGACATTCTTGTTTTCACAACTCACCAAGTAACAATCATATTTCCAGCCATGTCATATTGTATTTTTTGTCTCATATGCGCCCGGGGGATGCATAAATGAAATATTGAAATAAATAAAATAATATACAAGTATAAATATGCGGTGGCCATTGGCAGATTCCTTCTTTTTTAACTTGCAGTGTTTTCTTTCGTGGCCTTTTTCACCTTTCTTTTCACATATACCTTCTGTTGTTTGTTTGTTTGTGTTGGGGTTTAACGACACATCAGCACAATCACGGTTATGTAGTGCCAGACATGGTAGAATATGTTTACACGTCAAGAAGATGAAAACACAGAGAGGGGGACAGAAGACAGGAGCAAGGAGAGATAGGACAGGTGTCACCCTTGGAATATCCAGGATGGCATTCCATAGGAGACATCTCACCGATGCCTGGGTTTCACCGCCTGCAGGTGGGAGCAGAGAACCTACTAATACACCCCAGACCCCCGCTGGGGAAACTTCTGTTGTGGTTCTTGTTTTGTTACTGTTGTTACTATTGCTTTAATTTTAGCCATGTTGAGAACAGTATGCGACGGGGAAAGAGGAGGAAAGAAGGTAAAAGCCTGCATGGAAGGATGAAAGGAAGACAGCAACCACTCTAATATCAATACAAGATAATAAAACAAATTATCTCGCCGGACACATTATTTATTTGGTGTTGTCTAAAAATATAAAAATAAAACCAACACTGGCACTATCTGAGATAACACTTCTCGTTAATCGTATAATACAATATCCTTTGCACCCCCTCCCCCCCCCCTCTCTCTCTCTTTCCCTCCACATTATTATAGGCCTATGTCGATATATGTAATAAATGTAGACGTAGTATATCAAACTACCTACCTACCTACCTACCTACCTACCTACCTACCTACCTACCTACCTACCTACCTACCTACCTACCTACCTA
>JBCAUA010160826.1:1823-22083 GCA_038406235.1 Peronia verruculata | reverse complement strand
CACAGTTGGGTATCAGTTGCCCACGTGTGTAATTTTTTAAAATTTTAAATGCCTGCCGATTCCGACTTTATTGGACTGTAAGATAGGTGCCACACCCCCTGATCGCTCTTATTATATAGATACAACATAATTACATTGTTAGTTAAAGATAAAGAACTGTTTAATCAGATAATTGGTTCCCTAAAATATAGAGACGATTGGGTTAAGGGTGTGTTCGGGTAGAATGTCACCTGAATCACAGTTTTCCCTATCATTTTCACTGTTTAGATGACATGTTACGTAGACAGTGGTGAGGCTAAGAATGAGAATATTATGAAAATTATCACATTTCAGAGTAGATGGCACCCAAATAGTGAAAATGGTAGACAAAATTGCTTCTCACCCAAATAGACCCTGCCTAAAGATTAACAAAAAGCTTTTGGAGATATATTCAGGTATCGCAGGCTGAGATTTATGTGCATTTCTTCTAGATGACATTATTTGAGATTTGAGGATGAGACTGTCTTGTTGATACCTCTATGCACAGAGTGAAGTCAGCACAGCAAAGACTAGGGCCAAACCTCAGCTCCAGAGCTTGGATGTGGAAGCCCTGGCCACAGTGGGTCAGGTAAGGCTAGACTGGCAGTCTCTCACTGTCTGACACATTACTGAGATCTGTACCTATGGTTGGTGGGCACTAACGATAAACTTTCAGTAGAGCATTCATATTGAGAAAAGAGCCCTTGTATCTTGTCCCCAAAAGTTTTGTTTACTGTGATATGATCAGTGAGAGACGCCAGTGAAAAATACAACAGAGCACTGTGAATGACAAATATAGTCTCTAAACAATGCACATCAGCAAAATCCAACTGGCTTTTCAATGGATATTTGAGACTGTCTATGCAGAACTTGTTATGCCGAGAGTTATAAATAGAAAATAGAATGGTAAAACTGAAATTCTGTCCCAGGGACAATTGTTGCAACTGCCTGTGAAATTCAAGTTTGTAATGTTTTACATAGACTGATCCTGAAGAACAATTTTTGAGCCATGAGAAAAAAGTAACACCGAATGAAAACAAAGTGATTTCAGTATGTTATGCAAAAATCGATGCAGATCAAGAAGCCACTACTTCTAACTTTCTTTCTAAGCAAGGCCTGTAAAGCAGGGGTTTTGAAGATGATGACAGACACACCATCCATACAGTCACAAACATGTGGTGTCGAAGTCCATGTACAAGTTTGTAAAGTATCTATATCTGACTGAGTACAATCAACAAAGTGGTAGAAATAAACAGGAAGATCAGTACCCTTTTCCAGACCAGTTTTTGTACAGTCAAAATTTTGACCAGAAAATCAATATAAAATATTAAAGACATGTTATTACATCAGGTACATGTTTCAGTGTGTCATCACCAGCTCAACAAAGGAAAACATTATGATGTAAATCAAAGCAGAGGAGACTTTTTTTTCTGACAATTGTATGTAGAGAAGGAATTTTACTCATGTCTATGGACAGTGAAAGAGATGACACAGAGACAGGCATGGACAGTCCCCATATAGCCATTGGTGTGTTGTGTCAGATACATGTTCAATTGTTATGTCACACATAATTATGATTTTTGCCATGTTGCAATGTGTCATCATGCAGCTTAATAAAGTCAACGCAGTAACCTTGCTGGCTTGGCTGAAGGAGAGAGGTGTGACCTGCAGGACCAAGGACAAGAAATCGGACCTTGTGGACAAAGTAAAAAAACACTTGAGCACTAGTGGTTCCGAGCCATGAGACTGACTGATCCATACCACAAGCCACCTGGTGCAGAATGAGCCAGACCACCCCCCCCCACAAGAATCTCATCGTTACACTGACAAGTTGATTTTTTTTACCAGTATGTGTCACTAAAAAGTAGTGCATTTTGATCAAGCCTGAAGTAAATTATCTCCAGTGACAAAATGGACTGATCTTGAAGACAAAGTTGACAAGTTCTTTGGCACAACTGGCCCAGATAGAAGAAATTGAACTGTATTATAGAGTTACACTGTAACATATGTTGATGTGAAACGAAGTTGAATCTAAACATAAAACAAGCCATTGCACAATTCAGACAGCCTCTTGTCAAGTTGATGATTACGAGATGAGAATACTGATATGTAATGAGATTACGATACTGATAACAGCACATTCTCGTGTGTTACCTTGATTTTAGTGAGTGAATGGGTGGTGGAAATATTCAAATTTTATGAACAAGCCACAGAAAATTTGGAAAAAGTCCATCTTGTTGTCATACTTTCGGTCTTTATTCCAAAGAGCGAAGTCTTGCTACATTTCAGGTGAACAACCCTGTCCAATTGTTGACACAGTTTGTGGTTAGATGAGCTTATTTAGTAAACAGTGACACATTACAAAGACAGCACTGTATGACACATGCAATGAAAACTGATTTCAAGGATTTATTTCATAGCTGACATATAATTATAACAATTCTCTCGACAATTTACACTGATATACAATGACAAAACTAGAATCATAACAATTTAATATATTAAACCACTGTCCACTAATAAAACTGGAAAATGGTCAACCATTGACTTGCCTAGCTTCACATCAACAAGAGGGTGCAGCTCAAAGTCATGCACAGCCATGATGGGTAACAAACAAAAGAAAAATCACAAGAACAACTCCATTCTCACATGATGAAAATGTGTTAGTGTTGCTAGGATGTTGCCATATCAACTTTCATCTCATCCAAAATTTCTCAACAAAAAACAATGATGTGAACCACTGGTTACAGATGTACCTATACATCCAAGAAACAGCCCCTGAAAGAAGTAAAACATAGTGAAAGTATAGCTCAGTAATTTTCTTAACAATCATAACCAATCACATTAAGCACCCACCATGAAATACTTCTCCACCTCCAGCCTGACATAAAAGCCAATTTACCATCCCTCATTCCAAACTTTTTTTGTAGAATCAAGTCATGGTTTTAGTAAGTCTACATAATATATGTGAACATTACTAGCGACAACATTACGCAATTATTTCACTATCTGCTTCATACAATAACACTCAAAAATATCACCAACATTTTGCCTACAACAATAACGAATCCCATGTTAGATCTCACTGCCCATGAGTATGGACCACAATGGATAGTCATCATTAGAGTAAACTAAATAGTCAGTCTCATATATTTTGTCACGCATAGTGGAACAAAAAAAAATAAAATAAAAAATTATAAAATAACTCTTTATTCTGTTTGACAAAGTATAGATATGATAGAAAATCCCTCTTGCAAATCTACAAAGGCCTGGAGGCAGGCGTCATGTCAAGAAAAAATTTTCACAGTGAGTAGGATAAACATGCAAACATGTGCCAAATCAACAGTAAGAGAACAAATACTGAAAGACATATGTGGGGAGGAACCTCGTATGTATGGCAATATGGAGTTAATTTCATTACAATGTACAAACCAAGAGAACAAAGATCAATGTCACAAAGAGATAAAAAATACGATCACAAGTGGTCAAAGAGGGAAACCGTTTGTTGCACAGTTCATAGATAGATATAACAGTAGGTATAACAACAAGCAGAATGGTACAAGCATCAAATTAAATGATAACTGAATATCCTACACTGTCACTGCTCTATAAGAATAGCATAAATCATTTTCAGCACTTTGGATGGAGACACTAGGAAAATGTTTATAGTACAAGCCATTTGATGAGTTATAATCTTTTGAATTAATACTTAGTTATACAATTCTACTGAATAAGCCCCTAACTTCATTGGTGCATCTTTCTTTCAATACTGTTACTGACGGTTCTCTTACTCAGGAATGCCTTGGGATATCAATACTGTATTGGCATCAGTTTGACTAGACCTAATGCCTCCATTGTAGCCTAATGACACTCTGATTCAATATCTCACAGACTCCAAAATATCATCACATTTGAATTATGACTGAACCATGAAGATCTAGATATAGCAATACCTGGATGCTCCAGACAACTGCAACCATTTTTTTTCCATGACAAGAATAGCATTACATTCATGCCCTTATTTCCTCTGCGTCAAAAGAACATTTCTCAGTCAACCATTGAAACCCAGACATCTCGGAGATTTTCAGTGTCATGATTGCAGGAACGAGAATTTTCTGAGTTTGAAATGTCAAAATGATCTGTCAAAATTTTGACACTACAATTATGTCTATCACAGTTCGTCCCTGAAGGATTCAAACCACCAGCATGTTCATTTAAAGGCCGACACCTACTTTCTTGACAATGCCACTCTTCCAGTTGTCTAAATTTGGCAGAAAATGCAAATTTTAAAAAAAAAAGCGACAAGATCCCTCGTTTACAGGGCATCATTTCAACTTCATATCTTATTTCTTCTTAAATTCCTTCTGTTCTGTGTCCTGATAATGTAAGATGAACCAGCTATACCAGGGGTTCCCAAACAGTTAGTTCTGATCCCCAAGGGAGTCACACAACCATCACATAGGTGTCATGTTGCCTTGCTAGACTAGAAGTGCTTGGGATAAAATTAATTTCAAACCATTAATTACATTTTATACTGTTACATATTTTTTTTCTGTGCAGAAAATGTATAACAGTCCTATGTCCTTAGATGATACTGGGGGTGTCTGAATGTATGTCTGTGAGTGTGTGTGCTTGTGTGAATGTGTGTGTGTCTGCAAGTGTAGTCACAGAACATAAAATGTAAACCAAGTTGGTTATAGTAAGGAGTCATGTGGGTTTCAAGCTTTTGAGTAGGGTGTCCTGAATGGAAAAATGCTTGGAACCACTGAACCATACATATTGTTCGACTGAGCACTACAGATCATGCTACTATAAGTTTTACGCAACCTGCTAGTCAAACCACAGTAGGGTTTTATTGCAACAGCAAAGCATCGAAGTATTATTTCAACATTGTCTCCCCACACAGGAGGAGAATCCACGGACAATATGAACAAGTACATGTATTCCTTTTACATAGGCTGTATATAGTTTGTCTTAACCCTTTCAGTGCCAGCAGCCCCGTGAGCTCACACTCTTGCTTTCTCTGCAATCACAACAATGATTCTAACTAAATATCCATCTTGTTACTTGTTTGATAAAACATCATAACTTCCATGACCTGAAAATTTCAGGAGAGACAAAAAACTGTTTCCACCCCTGTATCTCGTGCCTATTATAAGGTTTTATTTCATGTAAAAAAGGAGACTTTTATGTAATTGTTCAACTTTGTTGTTTCATTGGTGTTTGTGTTGCTTTATGTGCTACAGAATTTCCCAGAAAAATGGAAATGGCATAATTCTGAAGTTAGGATATTTTATCAGAGTAGTAACAATATAATGATTGATCCAGAATTTGTTTTTCACATATGAAAGAGGAGAAAGTGGATATGAGTGTTTCAAGTGATTATTCGAATTGTAATGAAAAGGCAGCTGGTAGTGAAAGGGTTACTGTGCTGTAAATGTTTAGAGAAATGATGTCAATAAAAAAAAAGAAAAAAGACACGATGAACTGAGATGGCAATATGTGAGTTTGGAAACAATATGGGTTAATAAGCTTAACAGTAATATAGCCATATAATATTTTGGCAATACATAACATGTACTAGTATTTTGTGTCACTTTCTGGCTCAGTCATTAAGTAGATATTGACAAACACAAGTGTGTCCGCGGACTGGTTCTTTGTGTTCTGACAACTAATCATTACATAATAAACCAACAAATTTCACAGAAATTTACAAATTTCATTCAAACCTCAAACTAAAAATACAAATTCGAATGTCAAAATTTCAAGTCTCCAGTTCATACATGTTCTGACAAAACCTTTTGGTATAAAATTTATGGAAGACTCCATGGTTCTGTCGGCTGACAGCAAAGCATATTGTCAACAAAATTAAGTTTACATTTTCTATGTCAAATCATATACGCTGTGCATATAACATGTATACATCCATCACTGAATATTGCAAATAACAGAAAATGGTGCTGGTCAATAGCACTCAAAGACCATACTCTGTTTACAGTTAAAACCTCTGGAATGATGCATAGATAGGAAATAAGTTCATCTGGATTTATTATTTTTCACCCCAAGAAAACAAACTCATTATTTCTGAATGAACAAACAAAAAACTGAGGCTATGGGTTGATATCAGTGAAAAAGACCGCATTACAGAAAACGGACAAAAGCAATGGAATTGGTTAGACTATGATATGAGAATCAATGTCAACAGTTTGGCTCCAGATCTCACAGCTTTAAGTTAGAAATGAAGCTGAGACCAAAGAGTCTATCTGCATTTTTTTCTTTTTTTTTTTTAAGGATAAACTACAGTGACTCACATTCTGCTTCTGGGAAAAGTTATGTTTGCACCCATTTCCCACAACACAGCCATATCAGTTATGTCAATAGCTGTCATGTGACATCCCAGAGAAGATGATAGGTGTCATAGCAAAACAAGGTTCTAATACTGATGAATGAATGGCTTTGAAAGGTCTTTGAATGGTATCCGCTTGTGTCTTTGTCAAGTGATACTTGAGGAGAGATGACACCTCCTCGTACAAAATAAAAACCTCTGACTGACCAATCATATGTGTCAGGTGTTAGCCAGGTACCACACCTGTATACTGCTGGCGTCGCAAGCACCACTCAGGTCAGTTTGAGTACTTTTTCACCCAAGAGTAAAAACTGACGTCAAGTTATAGTCTAAACTGGAGGTTTGGGATCTTCACAGATTTATTTCTGCATTTCTATTAGTCAGTTTGACTCAAGATGGTGCTACGGTATGCATTTCTAGCTCATCTTGAAAGGGGAAATAAAAATCAAAATTCCCAAATGTGGGACTTGCTCGGAATTTTTGCGACACCAACGATACATAATCATAGAGTTACTCTAAGCACAACAGAATAGCCACATAGCACAAACATCACATTCACTCAGTCACGGTCAGTATTTGATATTCAAACTTGCACATCAAAGGTACATAAAACTTAATACATTTACTATATCGCTCTTTGTGAAAAACAGGATAAATGACTACACCATAGTAATGAATCAGTGAATGAAACAAAAAATGAATGGGTGATCGTTGTGATCAGCCCCTACTCCTCCCCTTTGCCATGTAAAAAATGTTGAATAAGTAATAATGTAAAGAGGATAAAAATCACTTGAGCCATTGCTTGAAACATACGCCATGAAAAATTCCAGAAAAAATTATGGCATAAAGAGAATGTTTTCTAGTGATTACTATGATTTTATCAAACTTTTCTTTTTTAAATCACGTTCAAATGACATCAATTGATTTTTTTTTCTTTTTTCACCACTTGCTGAACACCTCTTTTATCTGGCAAAGGGAAGTAATAGGACTGGGTATAATGACCTCCCCTAGAAAAGTGATATATTGTCTAACAAATGCAACAATCTGACTAGCTTGCGGTACAGCCAGGAGTGAAGTCTCTCCACCAGCTGACTGAATAACTATCTGTACTTTGACTATCAAAACACCCCCACATTACCTACAACACCATACTAACTAATATGGAAAATAAATATTTCTGCATGAAAAAGAGTTGCTGTATGAATTACAGTGGGCTATCTGCCAAGGCAGTCATTCCAGTTTCACTAGGTATCTTTGGGGGGATAGGTTTTAATACAAATATTACCACACTTAAGTTGTTCAGTTTTCATTACAAATTTTTACTTAATATAACTTTAGATCTTTAAGTACTGTATATAACATATTCATTTGCATATGTTTACTCGCAGTGTGATTGATAAAAAGTAAATCATTTTCAAACAATTTATTTTTTATCTATAAAAGCAGGAAAAAGCTCTAGAAATCAGTTTTATTTATTCACTCTTGATTCTCAACAGATTTTCATTTTCTCTTGCCATGTGGGTTAAAATATAGGTTGACACAGGCTGTGAGTGACTGTTGATCCACATGCTTGTCCTCTCTTCTCTTGAAATGGTCTGTCACCTAATAGAGCTATAGAATTTATATATACATCAAACTAAAACTGTCATAACTAAAGAGGTTTTACTATAGAAAATAAAGACTGAAAACCAGCATTACGTATTCTATTCTATTGCTAGTTACAGATCTAAACTGATGACAGCACATATGCTCGGACAAAAATCCATACAAAAACTTGCTATCACATATCATATTGATATTTAGACAGCAAGCTCTGGCATCAACACTGCTGTAACTTGTAATTACGGTTCTTCTAAACATGCAGCTAGACAGGCAAACAATATATCTCTAATGTACCTTGTCAGAATAGCATAACATCGTTTAGATAACACGCTATCATTACATTACTGGATCCACTCCTTTCAATGATTTACAACAGCAGATAGGCAAAGGAAAAAATAAGGTACGTAAAGAATAAGATGAGCATTGAAGAAAAGCACAGAGCATTTGTTTGTTAAATATCATCACATTAAGGTTTGACGTGCAAAGTCAAACAGCAATTCTAAGCACCTCCATCAACTAATCAAGACTTTTGTCCCTGATATCTGGGACAATCGTCTCTCAGGTTGATAGCAAATCTATTGGCTAATAGTCATAGAGCAGACTCATGGCTTCCGCAGCCTTGCCTCTGACTGACGGCGATGGATCTTTCAGCAACAGGATCAGTGCTGGGGAGAGAACATAACAAAAATTACAATTAAATACACACAACAGAAGTTGAGTCCGCCTACGAAACAAAATTCAAAGGAAAAAAATATATTGGCTGCAAATAATATCAGGCCTTCCTTTGAATTCAAGCCTCTGCCTCCACTGGTTTTTCATATCGTGGGTGTCATGCTCTAACCGCGTAACTGGAAAAATTTCAATTTTTTTTTTTTTAGCCGAGGATAGCCAGAAACCTACATAGATTTTCAAAATTAAATTGTCATGAGAACACAGAATAGCATTTGGTATAATCAAAGACACCAGAAAAATTGTTTTACAAAATGAAATTTAGAAATAATACAGTTTTTTTAGTCCCTGAAAAAAAATCCCAAATCCAGTTACTCGGTTAGAGCATGACACCGACGATATATCACTGGCATACTCAAACAGCCGTCAAAATAGACCGTTATGTCAGTAACAGTCATTTGGCAGATCACAGGAGATGTTCTGTATTAAACTAAAACAAAGACATATGACCGTCTCTGATAACCCATGTTCAAACTGCTCTGTTACTATGATATATTGCATTACTGAAACACTCAGATATGAAAAGGCCGTCAACTGCTGATCGTAAGATATGATAAGTAACTGTGAAACAGCTGTATGCAAACAACTTGACAAGCAGAAATTATTGCTCACAGAATGACAGAATCTCGAGTGCAAGTTTGACAATATGAATGTACCTTACAACATTGTTCCCATGATAACGGATGACAAGTACATTACGGCAATAACCAATATTTGGTAAACTATTCAATAAAAAGTTTCAATAGATCAATATTGATCTAATGATATGAGAAAAATCTGCCCACACAGATAAATTTTCTGATTTCATCGACAGTCGTCACTTGGTCAAATATTGGACTGACTTGGTCTGACTCACCAGCACAGATGTGTTCTTTGGTGATGTTCGTCTGCATGTTCTTGGGTAAGTTGCCGAGGAGGAAACCTGGAATGTCACACAAAACATAAACGTGAGGCTCAATGTGACAGTGGCACAGTAGGATATATATAAAAAAAAGAACAAAATTTGATATGTGCACTGTGATGAGACGAGCCACAACATGGTGATGATGAATGAAGAGATCTGAATCACTTTACCACATCAAACTAGAATCACAGTCAGGCCGTCAAATTCACAGACAAGTTGACTTTATTCAGCAAAAAAACATTGATTTTCTGGCTAGAAACATTGTCTGACCTACAAGTTGTGTTTTATCTTCAATGACACTACATTTGCTAAACCTTCTGCTCAGTGGTGGAGATTCAGTTTGTGCACAAATCCTACTGGTGGACGGTGGTCAGTTTGTGACCACATACCTATAAACATGGCCGCATTGCTCTTGATCTCTGGCCAGGCACTCTTGAAGAAAGACACACAGCCCATGACGTAGAAATTGATCTTTTCTGGGAAGTCTTGAATCTGGGGCGAAATGGAATATGGGATAAGATGGGACAGTATAGGATGGGATTGGATGGCATAGGATGAAATAAGATCAGATAAAGACAAGACTTAGTATCTGTCTTTATAGGCACACATTGATTAGTCTACAAGGATGTAAGATATGGTAATATCTTATCTCAATCTACAGTAATAAAAGGCCTATCCCAGTAGAATGGAACACACCATCATCATCAAAAAGTCTCAAAGGTGTCTATCAAGAGGTCAAGCAATCTTATTTTCATGACCTTAGTTTATGCCCTTGTTGATCATGACAAAACAACTTAAATAAACTGCAGCAGGAATTTTATCCATACCATGAGTTCTGAAGTCTCAGGAAGCAAAATATGTATTGCTCAGCTAAATTTATCTGACTAAAGTTTGATATTTGCTGTGCAGTTTTTCACATAATTTGGCCCAATTGCAGTATTCTTTGGTATTATAAAAAATTGTGTAATATTGTGAAATATTGAAAGCTATGTCTGAAAAAAAAAAAAAAAAAATTAAGAATGTTCAGTTTTTCTTTGACTGTTTGTATCTATTGAGTGCAACATAAATTTCTGCATCTGTTCATTGACAACAATACTCATACCATTTCCAAAACAAGTAAGAAATTCTACCACTTTTTGTTTGCAGGATTTGTGTGATAATTTTGTGCATGTATCACTTTAAGATATATATATATTTAAACTAAAAGTGGTGCCAGAGGAATGTGCTGATGTGAAAAAGGTAACAACAATCAAGTTCTCACGATCAGTTTGGCTAGATCATTCATAAACTCTCCGTAGTGGAGATGAACATCCTCCACAAGGTGGCGCTGGAACTTGTCATTCATCACCTCCGAGGCCATGAGAGGACCTAGTAGACGCAGGGCGTATTTACAGGCCTGCACAGACAGATGGATATACAAATGATTTGATTCACTACAGGTAAGCACAAACTATCAACAAAACCAACATGATGTCGGATAAATAAATTTAAAAAGAAAGTCTAAACTGCAGGAATGATAAGAAGTATGTCCTTTTTATACAAAGAATTTGATTGTGAAAGGGTTAATTTCATCCTAGACTTATGTATCATGCTTTAAATTTGGAAGTTGCTTTAAAAAAAAAATAACAAAAAATGTAGAGACATGGGAATCATGTGATATCAACCTTAACTTTAAACTGCCATGAACAGATGAAAGGTTTCAGAGCAAAACGAGACAAACGCCATTTTTGAAAATACTGGGAAAGGTGATAGTGTTATATGTAAGGACTTTCCTTTTCACCTAATTTGACTTATCCTTCCCAAAAGTCTTCAGAAAATTCTAGTTCTTAATGATAAATTACTAACAACTGGAGAACAAATTGTCATTTTTCTCTCAAAAGCAATTTTGCATATGTCTCATTTTGCCCCGAAAACCTTCAGATCTATACCAGACTTATTATAGAAACCCCCTGACTCACAGGTACTTTCTGTTGACATTGTCAGGATTACAGAATCCTGTAATCTACACTGTGACCTGACGCTGTGACTGCCAAAGGGAAAGGTAGACAGAAAAAGAGCTATCATTCAAGCTTACCGTTCTGACGTCCTCCTCCTTGTCGTTGAGATGTAGTAGTAAACTGATGAAGTTGCTGTGAATCTGCTCCAGGAAAGGAGCCTTGGACGGTCCGTCACCAAATCTGGAGAGGTTCCCAAACAGTCGGAAAGCTTGGGCTCTCACCGCACACTTGTCCTGTCAGTAACACAGGGGAGGTTATACACAGTTAGGAATGGTTTCCACAGGGTTAAAGCTATGAACATGTCAAGTGCTTTATACAAAAATATAATTTTTGAAGTCCAGATTTCAAAACAAAATCACATCCAGTCAGCCGAAGTGATCTCAAAATGAAGATATTGAAATTCACATCAATTTTGCTTTCATGAAAAAGTAGGAAAATGTTTCATGTTCTACATTTTTACACAAAATGCTCGGGACAGCAAGAAAAACCTGAAGTTTTTATGCAGGAAAAAAAAAACTACAAAAATATCTGGCGATAGCAAAGAAATTTCTGATAGCCAAAAAGTCTACAATCACAGGAAGCCTGATATTCCTGACAAACAAGTTTGAAAATGTCACTTGACACCAACTTGTGGTGAAGAATTAATCCTGTCATTTCATAATACAATCAATATGAGACGGGATCAGACAAGGTTAACTTGTCCTCAAGTGGAAATTTTGCTTCATAGGTGATGAAATGTAAGGTTAAATAACACATATTTACAGCAGCACATACTTCAATATTTCATGACAAGCATCAGAACCATGCAGAGAAAGAAACGTAGCAGCAGCTTCCTGGGAGAGCTGACATAAATCAAATTAGATCTAGCGGATTTTTCTGATCACCGGGCAAAAAAAAAAAAATATGCTAAAGTTAGATGACACGAAATGAAATGAAACTAAAATAAAACACGAACTAAAACAAAAATGAGAAAAATTTATCTCTAATCCTGATGGATATGTGCACACATGCATGGATTACTCATGGCTTGCACTTACTTTCTCAAAACATGGACGGATTTTCAGCGAGACGTTGATGAGGATGGCTCGGATATGTTCTTCCTGTATCTCACTGAGGATGCGGGACAGTCCACTCATGGCCTCAATGGTGATGAAATCCTCGGGGTCTTCCTTGTCATCCATACCTGCCATCATCGCTGACAGGATGGTTGTGGCATAGGCTTGAACCTGCTCCAGCATAGACAAACATATTGCTATTTTAGTATTACAATCAGACCAGCCAGCTGCGGAAAATATATCAACTTTTCCATACATTGCTAATCTGTGTGAAGTGAATCAGATAACAAAAGGAACTGTGTTAAAAAAAAAAATTTTTAAAAATCACAGTTTATTGATTTTGGAGCTCACAGGATTAAACTCAGAACATAACTGCCTCAATACAAAAGGGTTGAAGTTTTTTTTTGTTTTTTTTTTTTAATTTCTCTTTCTACTGAAACCAATAATGCTAAGTATTCAAATGGACATATCATTTTATCCACCTATGTAATATTTTCATTATTTGAAGATAAACCACTTCAATATAAGTAAATGGATTGGTTTCACACTCACTGTGTCGAGTCACAGCAAAAAAAAACCAAAAAACATCAGGCTCTGATTTTTCCCAGCCCACTGTGCACTAGCACCACTGTCCACTGACATCAAGAGGCAAATGTCTAACCCTTTGGCCACAGTAAGAAAAAAATCAGCCTAGCCTAGTGTCATGTGACCATCTCACCTGTTCCTTGCCCACACTGGCAATGTTACCCAGGCCACGCACACACAACATGCGTACAATGTGCGAGTCGTCCACCAGCCGTCCCAGCAGGCTGTTCATGATCAGCTGTACCAGGTCATTGTCGTCCTTACACTTCTGGTTAATCAACTGAAACAAGGGGAGGCAAACAAGCAAGTCACAAACAATTTCACAAGGGAGACCACTGCAGCCATTAGGGCACATTCCACTTTCTGTGTGACTAGAAACTAAGAACAAGAGTCTATGTGTTCTTTATTCTACTAATTTTTGCAGGGGCCTCTCATGGAATCTTCCATGCCATAAAAAGTTGCCACAAATATTTTCCGTACAGTATCAATTATCAAAACTACATCAGTTTAGAAATGATTGGAATACAAACAATGATTGGGAAAGGATCGTGTGAATCTGTGTGTGTGAGGGCTGTGTTTCCGTCACACACGCAATGTTCTCAAACATGATCAATTTTTTTTAACTGCCACAAAAAAAGAACAAATAAACAAATTCAGAGCTGGAAATTAAAGTTATTACTGTATCTGAGGGGGAAGGGGAACAACTTGGCTCCGTCTCAAATAATAATAATAAAAGAGAGCATTTATATAGCACTTATCCCCGTACAGAAAAGACTCTAAGTGCTTAACAATCTATTACTACCCCGACAGACCAAAGAAGACACTCATAAACGTTCTCAGCTTCCTAGGAAGCATACAAGATGGCTGCCTGTTAGGCGCTCAAATTCTTACCAATCTAAAAATGTCAATCACTGTCTATAGTTGGGTACCCATTCAAACCTGGGTGGAGTCAGGAAATGTGTGTAAATTGTGTTTCCCAAGAACAAAATGTCAGGACCTGTCAGGATTCGAACCTGGAACTTCAGATGCTGAGTCCAACAGCCAATTGCTGGGCCACTGAGAATTCAACCTTCAGATCTCCTGAAGCAAACTTGGTTACACAACATGTAATTTACAGGACTTTTATCTCCTCTCTGTGTTAAAGCAGGTTACATACTTACAGTGTACCTGATAATGTAACTGAAATGGTCAACCATGAGGCAGAACTGAAGAGTGGATGATTTAATGCCAAACTGATGTGCTTGATTTTTTTTTTTTTCTCGGTAATTTTGTCCATTTCTCGCAGACAGTGCAGCGCTGGCAATGTACAGCCTTTCTTTTGAATTGTGTCTAGCAGGATGAAAACAGGCGGCGTTTTAACAAGTTTTGAAATTAATAAAATCTAAAATCTTACGACAGATTTTTAAATTCAGAGTACCAAAATTAGCAAATTTAAGTTTAACTGTCACTTTTCAGCACTTTTTTTTGTTAGATAGAAACTATTACTAAATATATGAGGACCGTCTCCCACTGTTATTTATCCTATCCTCAGCAGGTAGAACTGTGTTGTGTGGATGACAGGTGACAAAAAGCCTGAAATGCGGTTTTGTTGCTAGTTTGAATTTGAGTAAGAACTGATCAGTCTGGACTGAAAATGTGTACCCCGCCTTAGCCTTTCAATGCTCGGCTCACAATGTCTCTTTCCATTTGCTATATACCCTACAGTTTGTGAGGCAGAAATGTAACATAATACTGAACAGCAAGTAAGACTCTGGTACAAATTGACCTCATCAATCCTAATCCCTAGAACCAGACAGAAAAAAGAGTGTAGTGTTACCTCAGCAAAGAATGCGGCCACCGTCACCCTCTGGCTCTCGTACAAACTGGACAGTGCATTGGCCAGGGAGTTGACAATATCTCCCAGGTAGATCTCCTGTTCTTCGTTGATAAGAGCCCTGCGGAGAAAACATACTGTTCATTCATTCAATATTCTCCCATTATCTCATGCCAACAAACACTATGGAAACATAAGAAGTTGTTTTGTTCATCTGCTCCATTATATGATGTGTAAGTAATTTTTTCCACAAGTGCAGTATGATGTTGTGACCATCTCTTACCTGGCCAGCTTGGTGATGGCCTCAGGGAACTCTGTCTCGTCCTCCATCAATGTCCAGACTTCACCGTTGTCCAGTTCCTCTAGCATGTCACTCATCTTGGTGTGCTGTAGGAATGTCTTCATGGCTGTCACTGCCACTCTGGAACAGTCGAGAATGGACAAATGATGACCATCACACATTATGCACAGATGATTTATGAACATAACATAGACATAGGTACACTTCCCTTCCACAAAGGCAGCAGTTGGGAAAAAATACGAAAGAATTTTTTAAAAAAAGAAAAAAAAAGAAAATCATTGCACTCACTCACATCTTCTGTCACACACTGACAATATGAATCTGACGTCAATCTGTCAGCCTTCTCAGGAAGTAAACAGCCTCTTACAATTTTCCTCTCAATATGGAGGAAAAATCTGACAATAACTGAACATGGTCCACAAATTCCAGCAAAGTCAATATTTTTTTTTTTTTTTTTAAATATCTTAAAACTATTAGTCTCTATATCTATATATCTAGCCAGGAAAATGATGTAATCGTATAAATATTAGGGAATGGTAAGAATTTCATTTCTGACAACCATAATCATTAGAGAGAGAGAAAAAAAAAGAAGGAAATGAAAATCATTAAAAACCTTAATAAAAGAAAGGAAACACTTCTAAGCACCTGGAAGATTTGAAGATAACAAAGTAAAAAGTTTGCATATTTATCAATCATTGTTGGTTGAGAAAATTCATTAAAAATTTAATAATATCCTGTGCTGCATCTTTTTCTTTTTTTTTTCATGCCAACACTTTTTACAGAAACAACATTAAATAACAGAAATCCGCCAAACACAGCTAAATCTACACAAGATCCAACGACAACTTACTCTATTGGCACAATTTTCTTGGTCTCTTTGGGCACAACTCCTTTCTTCTTTTTCTCCACCTTAACCTCCTCTGGTTCATTTTTCTGTCAGAGATTAGACAAAGATGGTGTGAATTACAAACAGTGAGCGTGTTTGCAAAAAGGGAAATGATACAGATCTAAGTGCTGTCTCAGTAAACAACAAACTTCCTGCACGCACAACTGAAGACCAAAGGGAAAGAACTACATAATGTGACTGACTCATCACGACGGTTCGGTCCACAAGGTACACTGGGCGGTTTCCAGCGAACGGAGCAGAGAAGCGTGAGGGTCAAATAGTGGAATTTGGGATTTTTACACCAACCTATTCTTTAAGCATCACTGCATCATATAAAATCATTTAAGTATCTCAAAAATTGGAATTTGACTCGAAAACTAGGTAAAAATCACTTTTAGAAAGGAAGGGTCCATTGATAAGGAGATATAACACAAAACTTCGAATGCAAATTTCTCAGAATTTTTCTCTCTTTCGACAACCCCATGCAATAACTTTAAATTCTTCTAACTCCGTCAGATAGCATCAGTCAGCAATGAAACTGGTGTTGAAGGAAAGCTCAGAGTTTACACAGTATCAATAACTCAATATGTCCAAAATGTACCTTGTATCAAATGTATCAAACCATCATAATGAATCACATATGTCCATCTTTTTGAACATGGGTGAAAACAGATTTTGTTTTCAACGACCTCTACACTTTGTGTTTTTGAAGTTACTGATTCAAACCATTAGTTTAGATAACAGCAGCTGTTTTTTTTTTTCTGATCTTTTTGAGCTGAACAGTTAAAGCTCAAGACTAAAACGCTGGACTGTGACCTTGAAAACATACAAAACATGGGCATCCATGGTTCTTACCCATAGTTTTCAACAAGAGACCATGACAGGCAGCCAACAGCTCACAGGGCTACAGAGTCACATAAGGAAGTAGGCTGTAGGCTGCCACACTTAAAAAGCATAGATTGCTAGGCTTATCTCACAGTAAATGTCTCAATTTACATATCTCCTTCTGATCAACAAACAGTTAGCATCCTTTTGCACCCATGCATCTCCACTTCACTCCCTGCTCGCTCACCTCTGCTGCCTTCACTCATTCAGTCAGCAACTCACTGTTAACTCATTCAATGACTCATTCACCCATCCATCCACTTGTGTGCTCACAAACAGACTCAATCAATCACTCACTCACATATTCATTCATTCACTCACTGATTGACTGATGTTATTTGCACTCACTCACTCATTTGTTCACACACTCACTCACACAATCACTCATTCACTCACTCACTAACGCACATGTGTCATGCGTTCACTGAACTGCATTCGTACACTTTAATCACAACACTGAACTAATGACTATCCCCCATAGCTACCTGTTTTGGTGGTGCGGCTGCCACAGAGGATCCTGTCCGCAGCATCAGCGCAGCAAACAGCCGAGGGAACAGCTTCAACACATTCTCTTGTGTCTCATCCACTTGGAACAGCTCAATCAAAGCATAGGTGACCTGGAAATAGAACAAGTTGTCAGGTAAAGATTGTATTTTTCAAAACTCTGATCAGTGCACCAGTGTGACCAACTGCAGTTCACAGCTAGGATTTTTTGCCTGTATTGTAAAAGAACAAAAATGGAGGTAATAGGAGAATAACAACAGTTTACATATGTCTCATAGGCTGTCATATGGGGTTTTGGTATCATGTGAAAGCTTATTTCATACTCTTTCTGGTGATGAAAAAAGTTCTGAGCTTGCTTTATTCTAGCCGGAGATATTGCAGTTTAAAAAGACAAGGGGGACCCCCTAGTAATGGATGAAATTCCAAGAAAATCAAGTTTAAACGAATGGTTGAAAACATAAATCTACATACTTAGCTCACGAAACCCTGATTTAATGAAGAAATATTTATAAATCGAGGGTAAAATCAATATTGTCTTGTTCATAAATGATGCACTTTCGATTTCTGCAATAAAAAAAAAATTTGATATCTGACCTCTCTCATCACATTCAAAGCCCAATTTCTCTGTTCTAGCCTATTAATTTATGTTTTATTTGACTGGCCATGAAACATATATAAAGGGTCATATATATAATTTATATGACTAATGAATGACAGAAAAGAAGACAAGAGGGACTATGCAAACTCTCTGAGTGAGAGTCTGGGAGCCTCGCTGAGTGAGAGCCCAGTAGCCTCGCTGAATAACTCACAGCTAAGGGCACAGGTGTGGCAGTTTTCAGCGTCTTTTCCTTGTTCCTGGGGTCCGTTTTCTCCTCATATGGCAGCGACTTCTGCAGGAGTTCCAGGAAATGTTCCAGTATCTGAGCCGTCAGCTGCTTGTCCTGGGCCAGAATCTTCCAGATCTCCACCACATTCCTGGAGAAATAGGTAAAACTGTCAACATCCCCACAGGCAAACAAATTTAAAATTACACTCACATGATTACTACTTAAGTGAGATGATCTATTTGCTCCCCACAGACAGAATACATAATTTGCCTTAACCCTACAGCTGCCAGGCCCGTTGACAGCGAAACTTTGGATGACTCAATAAATCTTTGGAATTCAATGACAACATGCTCTATTCAACGACACAACAGATCACAGTACATTTTCATTTTCCAATACGCAGTGGTCAAACAGAGTCACTTGTATTGATTGGAAAGAGTCACTGAGACAGCTATGTCAGATATTTGCACTTACAGAGTTAAACATAAAATTCAAATATATCATAGGAATTTTTGAAGATATTTTTATCTCAGACAGTGAATATTTCTTCTATGTGGAAAAAAAACAACAAAAAAGTGATATATCAACTGAGGTTTAAGAATTTAAAATTTGAATAGAGAATCTGAGCATTGCAAGGAAACTGTTCATCTTTCTCAAAAACAGTAAGAATGACACAAATCGCTATGACAAATAATCAACACTTGGGGATCACACCCTTCTGTACATTAAAGACAACAAATTTATAGACAAGAAACAATAGATATTTGCGGACACACAAAGACGACAGATATACTATGTGCCCAACATGCCTGTTACTTACTCGTCGTAAGGCAAAGAATAGGTCAACAGTGAGGTCAAGAAAGGAAAGAGATGATGTCCGGCCATCGTTCGCAACGTCCGCAGTGTGCCTGTCTTGGTCTGTGGACACTGAATCTGACCCAGTTTCTCGTACAGCTCAGCCAGGAAGGTCTCCACCTGGGGACAGGGAGGTCACTGTCATTCAATCATATTCTGTCAGTGGTGTCCCCTTACAGGACAGGAGACTTCTAACTTTCCTTTCAGCAATTTTGCAATGCAAAGAAATCACAGTGATTGATCCTGCTCAAACGGTGTGTGAGGAATCTTCCTGGACTGGTGGTGAACATTTTGTCTGTTCATTGTGCTCTGTCAGTAACAAGGTGCTTAGTTTCTTTTTCTTTTTTTTTTTTTTACATTTTGGAACATTTTACAGTCTAAACATGTAATACAACTAGTAGAAAACCCACCGCCTTCGTGGAGATTTTTTAAAATATAGATCAAACCGATCATGTGCCCTGACTCAGAGTGCACAAGTGTACGCAGCTCATGCTGGTATTTTGGATGACTAAACTGAGACAAAGAAAGATGTGGAAGAATAAGAACAAATTGCATCTTTCTATCAAACCTACACTTCAGATCAAACACCCATGCACATTTACTGTTCCAATATTCTCACCTTTTTTACAATAATGTCAAGCATAACAAGCTTGTGTTGGGTTTATGTAAGGAGGAACACAGATTTTTATGTAACATTTTGTGTCCCAGATTACAGATGGATACATTCAGCAGTTTTCCAGCCCATAAGCCTTACATGGGTTTTGTTGTAGATTTCTTGTGTAGATATGAGCAGCTACTGTGCAGTTTATTAATGTAACAGCTGAAGGAAAGATCAAATAACTTTTTTTGTTCTTTTTTGTAATAAAAAAACAAACTAACAAACAAAACCCTGATATTTTGCTTCATACTTTACAATCTGATTTCAGTTCTCACATAACCAAGTCTCCAACCAC
>JBCAUA010160716.1:0-22086 GCA_038406235.1 Peronia verruculata | reverse complement strand
GGCCGGGGTTCTAGAAGATGTCAGGAAGTTAAAGGCCGAAACATCTGATGAAAGAACTCACTCTTCCTCTGAAGACCTACACCTGTCTCGCTCCACCTGAGGAGTTTTCCTACCACTATCATTTATCTGAAGATATCATGGCTCATCAAAAATTGTGAGCACAGCACAGATGCCCAGTTACACATCTCCTTAACACCAACACAATCAAGAAGTGGCTGGGTTCCATGTTTTTGCAGAAGAAGTACCACAACATTCAGGAGAGAGCGAGAAGAGGACAGTGAAGAAGAAACTGAGATAAGGATATTGCTATGATGTCCAAAATTGGGTGCACAGAATTGCATTTTCAGAATTAATATCCTACTATAAGTTCCTTCATGCTTTTCTGGTTTCATGGGCTCACAAGCTTTAGAGCTAGAACCTAAAGACCTACTCCAGTTAATACTACAGTACATTGCACATATGTTGACATCATTTATATCAATATTCTTCTTATATAAACATACTTCTTTGGTCCCAATTTTTCTCTTCTACATTGCTGTATTAACAGCTTGTGAGTGATTTTTTTTTCCCTATATTCTTAGTGCACAGCATATAGTTTCATTCTGGCCAACAAAAATTGATCATAATGGTAACCACCAATGAATGCCCATCTTTCATTCCTTTAGTTTGTCTGTGAAGGCAGATGCTACATTGTTGTGTGATATGCTTTGTTAGGAGCATCATGTGTTAGCTAGACTCCCAGTCCAACTATTACTAAAGCTAACTTAACAGGATTGGTGTTTGCACTGTATGTTGCTTCACAAGGAGCACTCTCAAGACTTTGCCGGGATTTATTTCCCTGCGCAGGAATTTCTAGTCAAGGCCGCGTGGTGCTGTACTGTCATATTGTTAACATAGTACACTGACAGATGAGCTTGAGAAAATGTAGACAAAGAAGAGAATGACTCTGATCATACATGACAGTAGGTATATTCTAACAAACCTTTTCTCAAGTGAGGTTTTTGGGGAACAACATGTTTACTGAAAGCTTCAATGACATCCTCAGCAAGCTTTCTTCTCTTCTCGTCTTTCACGGCAAATGTTGTTTTGCTCACCATGGGGATGTTGTTCATGCTCCATAAATAATCATGGTCATCATAGACTGGATGGTGGAAATCCTGAAGATTCAAGGGAAAAGGAAGGAAGAAGGAGGAAAAGATATGGGGGGAGGGAGGGGAAGGTTTTAAAACTGGTAAGATTTAATGGCTCAGAATGAGGACCAGAATACACTACAAAATGCAGAAATGAGAACCTTGCATCTTCAAAGCTTCCAAATTTTCATTGAAACATTGATGGGAAATTATTTAAGAATAGGTGAAACTGATACCATCCTGCGTTTTACAGTGTATGGAAAGTATGCGCACCTCAATGTTGGTATTTTGGATGATAAAACTGAATGTTAATGTTTTTGAATGTCAAACTGATACTACCCTGCCCTTTACAGTGTATGGGAAGCATGCGCACCTCAATGTTGGTATTTTGGATGACAAAACTGAATGTTACTCTTACAGAATGTTTTTGATGTTTTGAATGCATTGAATGTACAATTTGGACCAAACACTTGCTCAAGTTTACTTTTCAATTATTATTGTAAGAATATAATGTCAAAAATAATTTTTTTTCGGGTTTATGTAAATAGAAACACAGATCTGTTCCAGTTTCACATGGATACATTCAGCAGTTTTTTTAGAGACCATAGGCACTTTGTTGCAGATTTATTGTATAGATACACAACATTTCTGATAAATCTGTTTACCTAGGGTCTTATCCAAAGGATTCATTCTCACTGTCTACAATACAAGTTAAATTAGCCTTACCTCACTACCCTCCTCAAAACCTGTTTTAGATTTCAATGGGCTCAGACACAATACCTGGAAATCTCTCAAAGGGATGACCATGTCCCTTCACTTATAAATAGTTCACAATCTCACTTTCATCCATAATTTAATGCCTTGATCTTTTGAACTGATCTCACCTCAAGCACTTTGGTAACCTTAGCAACGAATTGTCCTATGTTATAGGCCAGCTCAGCAGTCATGGATACATCAGCTACGATTTGGCCAGGCAAGAATGTTCTCAGAGACATGAGATAAGTTACTGTCATGCCTGTGAATCCAAAGAATGTTTGGCATTAAAGATGTACAAATATATAAAACAACTGTACAATAAATAAATATTCCTTTCCCAATTCAGAAGTAAGAATTTTAAGTACTTGTAATCTGCCATCAGGTCAATCACAAATGTACATGTTTCAATCCACTTTATCTCATGAGAAGAGGGGGGTCAAAACCTGAAGTACTCTCTACTAACCAAATGACATTTATGCCAACCAGACTTCTCATGCTAACCTCATGAGATAAACTCTTGGACTAGAAGGATAGAAACAGAAAAATATCTCAACCATTTCCTAACTCAGACTGATGCACTCCCTGGTCATTGCCATTTTCATTTATGACTGAGACTTGGACTGCTTCACCTGAAAGAATTATTCAGATTCAGAAAATGAGGTGCTTCCGCAGACCCTATCATCCCATGCAAAGACCACAGTATCAATTTTGAAGTTTAATATGGGAGTAAGACAACTCATTAGACCATATGAACACATGTTGTCCATTGTAAAAAGGAAAATGAGATTCATTGTTTTTTTGCAAGATGTTTATTAAGCATATACTTTTCCAGTCCTAAGAAAACAGGACTGGCTTGGCTTTTTAAGTGTGTGCCTAGTCTGGTGAGAAGGAATTTTGGGTTAGAAATTTGGAAATTGGAAACTTTGCCTTGACAGCAGCACTTAATCCAATTTCTTCTGCCAGAGATTCATGCCAAGGGTACATACCGGACCTCTAACATACATATACTCTTATCTGTAAAAGTCAGATGTCAGGTTTCCCTATACAAGAAGCAAGGGTGAGTCACACTGAAAGAAAGAGCTAGCAGGTTTAAATTGTTTCCCACTCCCTGTAGGATTTGAACCTGAGGTATTTTTTACCAAGGAGCAGGCGCCTAACATTTTGGCTGCAGATCCCCCTATTTAGTAAGATCAACAAGGCCTATCAAGATATATTCTAAGTGGTGCCCAAAATCTGACCTTTTTTGTCTGGTGTGGTACACTCTGTGAACAGTTCTCCCTTTAATCCCTTGATCGGCACTTGGCACTTTATCCCGTTCTTTTGCAAGTGCTCCATTTCTGCCACCTGTGCATCTGATGACAATGTACAGTATAATTTACCTGCTGACGTGACATATTTTTATACACTGCATTGTATATTAGGTGTTCATATTAACCCTGTGACTGCAACACCAACAATACAAAAATAATTCTTAAAGCTTTGCCCTAGTCATTAGAGCTTTCTTTCTCTGTAAACAGGATATCCCTTGGAAATAAATAAAGATTTTAATCTTTCAAATAGTGGCACTGTTCACTGCAGTTAATACAGAGGATAACAGAAAACTAAACTACAAAAACTATGAGAGTGAAAGGATTACTCAATGAGATAAATGCAGGTTACGAATACTACACAAACATTTGGTACCATCCTGATAGGTCCCATTTGTTCATTCTCACAAATGGATATAACTCAGTCTCCATTTTCTGCTATCTCTGGGGCCTGGTGACCAACATTGGCTTCATAATCTTATTTTATATTGCGACGAAATATCATGAATTCTGCATTTGCTATTGCTACAAAATAATAATAATGAAAACAAATAAATAAAATAAAATAAAAATGTCAGCATTTTTATGTATATAAAAAGCTATTTTGGCAAGGCAGCTTTTACAGAACTACAACTGAGTTCCTCAGAAACCAAGAAATACATTGTCAAAAAAGATTCATAATCCATTTGTAAACTCAGTCATTCATAACAGTGCAGTCTCTTAGTAAATGATATGCTCTTTTAAAGTCACTGTGTCTTCAGATACAAACACATGTATTAAGAATAACCAAAATTATAATAACCATTTAAGGATAGCTAACAAACTGTGGTTTTATGTCTTTTCATGTCGGCTTAGTAGATTCTACTAAGACTCCGGGAAATAACTTTTACAGGCATGGACAGTTATCATTTCAGTAAGTTCCTGAGTATATAAAATTCTTTCACCATCACTTCTGAATACTGCTTCAAAATCACAGAAGAGTTCAAGTTAAAAGATACTGGCTGAGTCAAAGACTCCATTGGTCTTTGATCACGTACATAGCAGCTCTGGTCGTGTGGAGTCTCCAAGATTGGACACTTTGAGGAAATAGCCATGAGGAGAAACATCTTGAATGTAGGGGTTGGTGTGGCTGGTGTCCACAGTCACGTGGAAGTTGAGATCATCATAGCCATTCAGGGGTTTGAGCCTCAAAGCCGTCAGTCCATAGTTATCCTTCAATAACTTACGGAGGAATTCATGATCAGGAATGTGTGGTTGTAGAGGTTCTGCTGGTATTTCCATGTCAAGGTCAAAAACCTTAACCCTGTGATTTAACACATGAACACATGTATAAAAGCAGTAAAAATTGTATGTTCATTCATGTTATCATTAATTTGTTTTATCCTTTAAGTCTGTCTGTCTGCCTCTCTGTCCTACTTGGTAAGCGCTTTAAAGTAGAACAGATGTTTGCTCACATGTACGCTCCTTAATTACGCAACAGACGATTTCTCATTACCAAGTTCAGACTGCCACTTGTCATTCACATCACTGGGTTCAGATTGAATAGGATTGACACTCATAAATGCATGACCATCACACCATACTATGTATCTCCTCTGCCACATGCTAATGGAAATTGATGAAACTGGATCAATGTTGTTGGGTACTGTCTAAAAAGTTACATATTTTCAGCTATTCACGTACAACAGAAGATTTTGTGGAAATTTTTGATAATGTCATGGAATGAAATTTAACATTTCGCACTTTTGTAATGACAAAATTCCACTTTTCTCCAAGATTTACAAACAGAATGGGACGCGCTTCATGTTTTTTTGTTTTTTTTTTATCTTGTTATGAAAATGGTGTATACCACATGTGGTAAGCATAAATCCTGAAATAAGAAAAAACACGTGCTAACATACTGAACACATCTTGGGTTCTGAGAAAAGCGCTTTTTTTTTTTTGGTTAACAACAAGTTAAAAGCGCTCTTTATCAAAAAAATTTTTGTTTGGCCTTCTGCTTCCAAACGGTTTTGCCTCAGGATACGAACATGCCTTGTGTGTCTCTTTTTGCCTTTTCCTAGCTCTCTATTCTTATCTCTTTTAAAATTTTTCTCTACCCTTTATCACCAGAGGGGCTCCATACAGTAATTTCAGGGTTATTCAAGGCCTACATGTGGCTTCCATAATTTTATCTGTCTGTCTGTCTATCTATCTATCTACCTGTCTGTTTGTCCATCTGACTGGCTGTCTGTCAGTTAGTCTGTCAGTCATTCTGTCTGTCTGTCTGTCTGTCTGTCTGTCTATCTACTTTCTACCCATTTAGCCATTTATCCATCCATTTTCCCAATAATCCACAGTGTTCCACCCACTCTGTCCCATCATTCCACCCACCCACCCATCCATTCTTCCATCTATCCATCTATGCATCCATCCATCCATCCATCCATCTATCCATCCATTCATTCTATCCATCCATCCATCCATCCATCCATCTATTCCATCCATCTACCCATCCATCCATCCATCTACCCAATCGTCTTGTCTGTCCATCCATCCATCCATTCATCCATCCATCCATTCATCCACTCACTCACCCATCCATCCATCCATCCATCCATCCATCCATTCATCCACTCACCCATCCATCAATCCATCCATCCATCCATCCATCATCCATCTATCCATCCCTCTGTCCTTCTGTCTGTCCGTTCGTCTGTCCATACATCCATCTGACCATTCACCAGGAGATAAAGAAGCAGAAACGCGAGCAAAACAAAAAAATGAATAAAACTTTTAAAAAAACACACAAACAAAGACAAAATTAAATAAAAATTGGACACATAGAGGAATAAACAAAATAGAGAGGGGGGGTGTATCAACAATAAAAATTAAATTGCCTTACCCATTTTTGTTTCCATCTGCCGATCCAGAGCCTTGTCCATCTACTTGCGCCATATTGCCTGCTGTGATCTATTAATAAAAAAAAACGACAACTGTTATTGATAGGCTGCTTGGGGGAAGAGTGACTATTAAGTGATCAACAGCCACAATTTTTGTTATTAATTTGTACGTGATTCACATGTTTACAATGTGCATAATATGTGTATGTGTGTGTGGTGTGTGTGTGAGAGTGAGTGAGTGAGTGAGTGAATGAGTGAGTGAGTGAGTGAGTGACAAAGAGAGAGACATTCATGTGTCACCATCATGCAAAATAGATCCGGAAATTATTGAGGAGCATTTGAAATCTCAGTGCACCTCATCATATGAACTTTTCACTAGAGCAGAATATCTGTGCAAGAGGTTGTAATCCCACAACCTGAATGGACACCTCCCATCAACATGTCAACAAAAGAAGTGACACATGCTATTAAAAGACTATCATAAAAAAAGGTCACGTGGAGCTGACAATGTGACACTACATTTAAACAGAAACACAACACGCTCATGAACAATTTTTAACATCTGCTTAGCGCACTGTCATATGCCACCTAAGTGGAAAAATGGGATTATTACCTTAGTCTACCCACCAAAAAAGCTGGGTTTTTTTCAGGCAAAAATGAAAAAAAAATGACTCAAGAAATCCAGAAAAATGGCGTTAAAAATGCAACTCATGAAAAAAAAAAAATACATTCATAATACTTATTGTAGACATATTTTGAGAGTAAATATGTTGAACTTTACATAACAGGCTAAGGGAACATTAGCTATGTATATAATTATATATATATATATATAACTGAATAAACAATACCATTTGATTTGCTATGTGGATAAATATTATGCATAGAAATAAATTCAGAAAGTCCAGTACCTGGGACCACTATCTATAGAAAGTAAGAACCTTGATTATCACTCCAAAGTAATTTGAAAATGTGGAAGCTTAGAAAATGTATATAGAAAGTTTGTTACTGGTATGAAAAAAAATAAAAATAAGCTGAATAAAGCAGACTGTAAATATCTTGCTCAATTTTGTAGCAAAGGTGCTATAATTGTTTCTTATAAAGTGTGCAAACAGGATGAAGATACCTGAACAGAATAACGCAGAGAAAATTAAATAAAATATAATATATATATGTGTATATAGATAACCAACTGTATTTTGCCTGCCTATTTCATATGTAATGAAACTGGTTTATTCTTTACCATGATACAATTTCTGTAAGATATGCCTATACTGTCATGAATATTATATTATATTAATGTATGTGGGAAATGAAGAATGTGTGTGTGTGTGTGTGTATGTGTGTATCTATGTGTGTGTGTGTGTATGTATGTATGTGTGCGTGTGTATTTATGTATGTATGTATGTGTAAGTAAACATATGATGGATGGATGGATGGATGGATGGATGGATGGATGGATGGATGGATGGATAAATGGTGAATGGTCTGTCAGTTTTTCATTTGTCAAAATATCACTTAAACAACATCAAAGATTCTATTTTTTTTTTTAATGCAACAAAATTTATGAAACATGAAAAAGAGCGAGATATTACGAGGACTTTTTTTTTTTTTTTCAGTAACAACGATGCTGTTGTTAGATCTAACCCTACTGGAGCCTGGTGCAGGTCTACTATGGACATTAACTTCTAAGATATTGAACTTAAAACAAAAAAATAAAATAGAAAAGAATAAAGTCACCAACCCTTTGTTTGAGAAGAAAATTTGGCAGAGAATGGGGTGGAGGGGGGGGGGGGGGGAGAACTATTCAAACATTTTTGCGTCAGGCTATACTTCTCACATCTTTGATGGTTTATTACATCCTCTTTCTCTGAGACTTTAATAATTTCATCCAAAACTATGAGAGACAAGGGAGAAATAGCAAAAGAGAAAGAGAAAGTGATGGAAGAAAGAGAGGAAGGGGAGAGAATGTTGGGGTACAGTGAAAAAAGAGAGAGAAAGAATGATGGGCAGGCAGTCAGACAACAGTCAGATGGATGAAGGGTTAAACACAAGAAAGGGGTAGAAAGAGAGTGAGAGAGAGAGAGAGAGAGAGTGAAGGCTAGCCAAACAGACGGGCAGACAGGGATTGGACGAACGGTGAGACTGGTAAACAGACGGAGACAAACGGAGACAGATAAGACTGACCATAGACATACAAAGTTAGGACAGCTATTTTTATGAGACCGACTGATTGAGGTGTGTACTGTAGTTACTAAAGTGCATGTATGGTGAATTGAACTGAACTACACCTACGGTACAGGTATCTCGAAGTTGTTTTGCATATATTATCTAATTGGAATACTGTTGTAAAATATCGCAAGTGAGAGCAGCTTACATTAAAATCTAGATCCACCTTACGGCGAATGGAGGGAGGAAGGGAATTGGTGAAAAGATGTGATTGTGAGGAAGAGGATTATAATTTATTTGCATGTCGTGTCGCACTGGCTTTCCATACTTTGACCTCTGGCCTCGCACTTCCTTTCCAAAAGAGCTGATTTTTCGCTCACATCACATAGATGTACGATCATTGAGTGGCTGTTGTCTTGTCTCGTTCTGCAAAAAGACTCAAAGAATAACTCATTAACATACCTATCATTAAAGTGTTGCAGCTCTCGTGTTGCAGCAAGCAGGCTGTGTAAATCTGACCGAGCGTACCACTGATCGTCCTCTCGTCTGTCCTTATGACAACAAATCACGAGTCGACCTGGTTGGTCGTTACAGTTAGTGACCCACTGGCAGTGTGGCTCATTATGTAGTCGGCTAGCCTATCGCACGAACTTTGAGCTGGAAGATACCTAAGATAACGCAACATGATTGTATGGATTCCCAGTGTGGTATGATTTGAGAAAATATTAATCCCCTCCTTCCACTGTATGGGATAACTTCCCGCTGGAGATTGAAAAATGGAAGACATGTATAATGGTATGACAGCGGTACAGAATAACAGAGGATATCAAGAATATCTTTATTATCAAATAATGTTGTTTTAATGTGAGTCTAACGCTATCGGTCAGTCAACTGGATCCAGACAACAGCAACAAACACTAAAACAACAAAGCAATAAGACAGCGATCAAGATCATAGCTGTCATAGCTATACAATTCGAGTGATTGACGATGACATTGGCTGAAACAGACGAATTAAAAGGTTATTGGTAGATGTTACATAAGCCTATATACAATTATTAATACAAACGTGTGATTATTGTCTTTAAATTCAAAGGCTTACAATCTATTCCGGCCGTATTGTTGATTGCATATTATTTTTCAAATCAATATGTATTGCAGTGAGTTTAACAACGATAGAAGTTTTCCAGAGTTCTGGCGGTTATTTTTGTTCTGAGATAACGGAGTTGTCTACTTTTTTTCTGGTTAAAGTTCAGAACTTCAATCAGTAATGTTTGTGGAGTAGGCTTAGTAAATGCCGGTAGGCTTATGATATTATCTCTGCAATCTGTTTTTCCTTGTTTATTATAACAGATCACTTTATTTCATGTTCATTGTCTACTCCGCTGGGTCAGATTATGAAGTATGGGCGGCACCATAGCGTTTTTAAAAGCTTATGTAATGCATCACCGACTTCATCCCATTAACGAAACAAACCCAAAAATACATTAATTTCAGTATTTATGTAGTGTTGTCTTAGTACATCATAACAAAATAATATGATAATTTGTTTACTCGGAAAAGGTAGATCTATTACATTTTTAACAACTGTGCTAATAAATACTTCAGTTATGTTATTGTTAGGACTACTAAACAAACAATCAACTGTAGACAATTTCATGAACATGGTTTGATAGATATGCTAGCGGGCGATGTGTTACAGAAATTGCTGAGGAAACGCTGTAGTAAGGAAGAGCAATAATTTAAAAGTCACGAAGCATTCTTGGTCTAATAGAACGAGATTATGCAAGACATTTCCCTGTGAGTGTGAAAAGTCCGTGAGAACCACACTGCGCAGCGAAGGACAAGACGAAAAAAAAAAAAGGGGGGGGGGTATTAACACTGCATCGCCAAAACTACGGCTCGAGATCGTTTGGGCCAAACATGGTAAATGTACTATGGTATTCAGGAGCTAAAACTGATATCAAGATGTATGCCAATGATAGAATTCTGCAAAGAATGGAAAATACAGTTACTAATTAAACGTGTTAAAATCGTGTAGATGTAAATATGCTTTGCTGCATGGCTTGCTGCATATTCACAATTTTCTTAATTATGGTAAAATGGATGACTTAAGAATTTGAAGAGTTAAGATGATGCAGACAAGATTAGGTGGTCTGTGGTCTTTTTATTTTTTAAATAGATATTTAAAGAGCAACTCAATATCCCCTCGTGAAGAGGAAAAGAGAAATGATAGGGGGGGGGGAGTAGTAGGGTAGTATCCAAAGAGGGATATAGCAAGGGAAGAAAGGGGAGATGAAGAAAAGGGAAAGAAAGAAACATAAATGGGGCGACGGGGAGGGGGGGGTGGACGGGTAAATAAAACAAAGACATTAGCCTAGCCCTACATGTACATGTATCAATGATATAATTTTACTTTATGATTTCAATTATTCAATACTTCTGCTCAAAGACGGGCTCCAAAAGTGAAAATCTACTTGTTGTCCGGACTGGAGGTTACCTGAGCCACCCCACGGACAGTGCATTGCAAGCCGAATACCGTGCGAGTGGCAGCCCTTAACTTCCGGTTCGCGAATGTGAAAATCGGCTGGATCAAAGAGAACTATAATATAGTTCTCTTTGGGTGGACTACGTAGACTAGAATACAGTAACATAACATTTTACTGCAGATTCGTGTAATTGAAAGTTGATTTATCATGCTGTTCACTAAGGCAGGCTACAAACTACACGTGCAATCCATTTCTCTGATAGAAGTTTTTTTTTTGATAGCTTTCGGTGGACCTCATTCTAAACTGCACTGGGCTAACTACAACCTCTTCTCCCAAGAACACTACACCTCATTCAAGTCATGTTTGTTTACCAGGGGCTGGTGCGGGTTGGTGCTGTACTGCGTCACGGTGAGAACCGGTTGCTTGGCAGTTTGTTTAGACTGTAAACTGATACATTTATGTCCGAAGCCAAAACAGATTCGAAATTTTAAAGTATCTGCTAACTTCAAAGGTATGTTATGAGCCAGAGAAATGTACAGCCGGTGGAATGCATGTCAATGTGTATGTGAAGACGGCATCGAAAGATCGACACCCAGACAGGACATCCGGAAAACAAAAAAAAAAAAAAAATGTATTTTCCTTCACTTCAACAAATATGAAACATATAGATCTAGATCTAGGTTTTTTTTTTTTTTTTAAGGCCACTTGCCTTAAAATCATAGAGTAATGTAGAGGTAAGATTGAAAATCTCTCACAGCACTAAATTTGTGCTTTGGATAAATCTCGCATTGTTTGAGTTGACTCCATGGCATACATTTTTTTCCAGACCCTGTGCTTATTTTTCATTTCTTAACTTCTCTAAAAAACAATTTCAGTCACTCCTGTTTTGAGCAGATCGTGTCATTCATCACAAGTACTAACCCAACACAAAGACATGAGGGTCAAGCTTTTGCCAGCTCTTGAAGACAACTATATGTACCTCCTGATAGATGAGGATACAAAGACATGTGCAGTTGTGGATCCAGTGGAACCAGACAAGGTATGACTCAGCATTTTTGAATTGTTGCAGTGTTTCTGGTAGTTGCCAGACACTTTCAATATTATTAGAAGAATCAAAGTTTCACTTGTACATCAGTAATATGCAGAGGGATGAGGGCTAAACTATCTCTGTCAGTGGTGATAGGAGAACTCAGCTGGAGTGAAACGTGACGTTCTCCAGGGGAAGAGTGGGTTCTTTCATTAGATACTAGTATTTCAGCCTTTAATTTCCTGACATCTTCTAAAACTCTGGCCCCATTGAAGTCATCTCTTGATGTCTGTCACCCACCTTTCTGTCAGGGACTTTCTGGCATTTGAATCAGTGCCATTTGATTTTCAGTACAGATTAGTTGACTGAGGTGTTCCAACCATTCTTCCATGCATGCCACTGTTTTTATGGTGTAGTTTATTCTGTATAAATCAACCACCAGGCATCAAGTGGTGCAGAGGTCACATCATTTCTTTTGCACCAAATTCAGCAGGAATAGTTCTCTGCTGCTGTTGTCAGCTCATGGAGGACACTTCTAATAATCCGGCCACAAAAGTTGAGCTTTTTCAATGGGGAATATATTGTTAAACTAACATACCTCCTGTCCCAACTTTGAATGTGAATGGGTGTTAGCTGTGACATTGTAAGTGGTAACTGGGCGATGAATATGGATGAGACGCACACAGGAATGGAGAAATAAGAACAGGAATCCTTGTTGTCGAAATGATGCAAGTAAAAATACAAACTTTTAAAGGGCAGCTGTCTAACTCCGATGCATACGGTACTCACTGCATTGCATTCCCTTCCTCTCCGGTTGAGTCCTATGTGTAGACATCAACCCATCTCCAACTCTCTCGAACCTACATGTGCTCACTACGACCATTGCCACACGTAAAAGTGTGACGTAGTGTGCACATTTGACATACTTGACACACACAAGGTCTGACTGAAGCCTGTCTCGAACTCTCTCGAACCTACATGTGCTCACTTCAACCATTTTCACACATAAAACCGTGATGTAGTTCGCACATGTGACGTACTTCACACACACACTTGCATAGGCGCAGTATACATTTTTACGATCCACTCAACATTGTTCACAACACACACTCACGTGTACTCAACATGTATAATCATGATGGGAATATGTTTGCCTCCATTCCGGCTCTTCACAAGTCCTTCATGAGATCTTTGCACTTGGCCATGTTGTCCTTGTGCTGCTCCTTCATGTTTGTCTCATATGGAATAGTTAGCTTGACAGGATGTATGTCTTTCTAACCTATGAGCTGAGCATTATGACCAGCCTCATGCCTGAAATCTTAATTAATTTGGGATATTCTCAACCTGTCAAATTGGCTACTATGTCCCAGTTGCCGACTTCCTCCAGTATTCGCTGTGCTGGGGTGTAGCAAGGCATGTTTGTGCGAATAATCATTGATTCCTGGAAAAATGTTTTTTTCCTAGGTTCATCAGGTTTCTCCACTTTTGTCAGTGCTGATGCAGCTGTTCTTGCCACCACTCCAAGGACACGATTGTGTCGCCAGGTTTATCTTCCACCAGCCAAGGGAACTTTGCAACCAGATAACATGTTATAATATCTGTTTTCCCTCACAGAGTACCGGTAGGCATTCATCGCTAGTTTCTTTCCTCCATCTGGTGAGGTTCATTTTTGTGAATGTGTCAGAAATACTGGAGGCAAGTTTCATGGGTGCCAAATATCCTTCCATATCATTGTTCTTTGGAGGATACCCTCCCAGCTTGTTGATTGCCCCTGTAGCCCTTGCTGCACAGCGTTTTGGACTATTTTCTTGTCTTTCTTATGTCTAATTTCTTTGAGAAGATGTTGCTATGGATCAGAATGAGACTCCTTGCCCACCTGATCCCAGTTCTTTCCTATCAGACTGATGGAATCTGATGATTTTTATTTGTAGGGATTTTTCTGCTGTATTGACAGCTTCTTTCACTTTCCACTTTCGTCCCATTTTCAGTTCAGGTTTTATAAATCTTACAGCATCATTCGATCTGTTGAACATCAGGTGAAGGCGGGCTTTTCTTTATTTTATGTTATTCTCTTGACTCAGGAAATTGAATGATAGCACCAACGTCGTTTGCTTACAGATTATGCGACATTGGTTAGGCAAGATGGGAGCCCTAGCCATTTCCTTTTGTGGCGGTTTGTCTTTGCCTCTAATCCCTCTACTGTTGAGACAGGAATTTCATAGACTGAGATTGGCCACAGCAGTTTTGGGATCAACATGACTTGGAGGATCCACACCTTGAAACATCTTGGAAATCTGCTCTTGTCCACATTCTCCAGGCAAACTGTCAACTGAGTCTGCACTTCGCCTCTCTGTTTGTGTCCCTCAGAGAACCACTTGAGACTTTTCATAGGTAACTCTGGGACTTTTGGTGTTATTTGGTCACCTTTCTGAATTGCATGTATTATTCATGCTCCTGTTTTGGAGAGAAAGGCTGCTAGACTTTGTGGGTTTAAATGCCATTCTGTACCAGGAGGCCAAATCAATCAGTCTTTGGAGCATCTGCCTTGCCTCTTCTTGGGATGAGACTAGGATTGGATATTTTGAGGTTGGCCAACCTTAGTTACCATGTTCTTATAAGATTAAAAAAAATGCTGAGAATGCTAATGAATGTTGCTAGTAAAGTTCTCTTGGAAGAACTAAGATCTTGAAAGGAAACATTTTTTTGATTTGCAAAGATCTTCTGATGTCAATACTGTGAGGCCAGGAAGATAGGAAAAAAGCCCTATCATTATTTATTGCTAATAAATGTATTCAATTCTATAATACAGACTCATTCCTGAACTGTTATTTCATGATCATGATATAGTTGAAACTTGTATAAGGTACAAAAAGGGAAAATTGGCAGAAGATCACTCTAATGAGGTATTCTGAGGTCAGTCATACTGGTAGGATTCTTGATCAAGGCTGATTTGTGTACATGCTCTGTGCATGGCAGGAGCCCTTGACGAACCTAGAGCATTCAGATATGCTCACACTGTGTAAACAAATGCATGTATAAGTGATGTTCTCTGGGTAATGTGACTGACCTCAAAATATCTCTTTTATATTATTATATACATACATTATACACAACATGGATTTCATTAGATTCATACAAAGCCATTCATACAAAGATGAAAATAAAAAATGGTATAACCTTCATGGCTAGTATATGTGTGTGATGAGTTTTTTTATATTAGGAAGTGAATCTGATGAGCGTTTTTTTCAGTAATGGAGTTATGGAAAAGTTTTATTGTGTTGACATTTATCATGGATAGACTGAGTTGAGATTATAATCACATATAAAGAACTTTGATGTTTAAACCATTTCCTTGTTATTTCAGGTACAGGCTGCCTTGAAGGAAGAAGGTGTGGACTTCACAACCGTCCTAACTACACACCATCACTGGTAACTTTTAATTAACCTTTCCTGTATCATATAGCAACCCTTGCTAAGATCTCAAAGAACTGTTTTGTAATTGCTGATTACTTCAAATATGGTCTCACTAATGTATTTGACTGTTTAACAAAAATGATTTGTCGTGAAAGTAAACTGTGAACATTCTATTTTTCTTTGGGGTGTCAAAATACATGTAGTCATTTTTCCCTCATGACTGAACCAGACAAAGATTTATTGACAAGTTACTTTAAAAAAAAAAAAAAAAAGTTTGGGGAACAAATTTGTGTGGTGTCAGGTACATTTATTTTCCTTCTTGTTAGAATTAGAAAAAAATTAATAATAACATTGGTTTTTGATTAACGCAACAGGGACCATGCTGGAGGAAATGAGAAACTGATTGCTGCTGTTGGGAAGAAAGAAGTGGTTGGAGGGGATAGTAGGATTGGCGCATTGACGAAAAAGGTCACACAAGGTGATGAATTTAAGGTAATGATTCTCCATGATTGTCATGTTTTTATATTTTATGGCATTTATGCTCACGAACTGCATTTATATAATTTAAACATATCAGATAAGGTGACTCTCCACAGTTGAACCTCTTTGTAAAACAATGAAATTGCAATGTGTCCGTGTCATTCCTCTTCAATTGTTAAAATACCATGCTGACATAAATTTTTGTCAATACTTATTAACGACATGAAAATGCTTGAATTCAGAATTGTATATTGGTACATTAAAATAGCAGCAGATATCATTGAATAATTTGGCTGGCTGTAAATAACGGTAGTTTATCATGAATAGTGACATATCAATATCGCTCATATTACAACGGCTATCATTTTTTACTAAATATTTGCATATTCATGTACTGTGTGATGGCAAATTAAGAAATGCCAATAATTCCATGAGGTAATTTGACACGACATGTATTTTTGCCCTCACACCAGATATTAACTTATGCAACTTTGATTAATAAAAAGATGTAATTATATAAACAAATACATGTATAGTGAAATTCATGTACATTGTTACGGTGCATTTTATAACATTTACATATTCCCTTGCAGATTGGCAGTTTGAATGTGAAGTGCCTGTTCACACCATGCCACACATCAGGGCACATTTGCTACTTTGTGACAGGACCCTCTGGCTCTGAGCCAGCTGTCTTCACAGGTATGTCTACTTGGCTGGATTCAGATACAGAATATATTTTAAGTCAGACTTCTTCTCTGACTAAACTCACTCATTTTGTCATGGTTTATATTTTGATGACTGTTAATATACTTAAGGAGGCCTTTATACATGTATATATATGAAAAAGGAGAAATATCGTATAGCTTATAAAAACTCAATAATAATTTTGTTGAAATGAAGAACTCTCTTTTTTTTTTTTTCTGTTTACTAAGTCATTTGAATCAATATGCATGTATGTTTTAAATTTTGGTTCATCCAATGTATGTCCTTTCCCCACTTCAGGGATGAAATAATAAAACACTTTGCTTGTTACATTATATCACAATAAAATGTAAACACTGCCCAATGTGTGACAGTTGGACGCCATGGAAATGAGCATTTCTAACCTTGCTATATTACATAGGATACAGAGTAATGACTGTTGGGTCTCTGCTTCCAAAAACAAATAGCCAGAGATGAGAGAACTATGATATTTGATTTAACTACCTGCAGGAGGTTGAAAAGCACAATCTGTGCTGCAGCTTTGGCTTGTAATTCAACTACTGCTTATTATGATGCAAAGCTCTTGTAGTTGTAGAATAGTTCCATTGTTCACCCCTATTTGTATTAGAAATGAAGTTGATACACAGTGATAAGAATAGAATTCAGTAACCATAGTAGAAAGTTTTCATTGCATCAGATATTGTTGTACAATGTACTTGTACTGAGATTTAATGAGAAGGGTACATAAAATGGATATTCTTACAAATGTTTGGTTATCTGTGTTCGAAATCCTTCTTTATATTTCAGAATAAATTTCTTCATCACAATTATGAACACAGCTTACAATACATGGTGAAACCAAATGGATTAAATCTTCTATATTAAACCAGAGCCAGTGCAGTGTTTTGTGTTCTGGACAACACTGTATGCCTCATGGCTATATTGGATATATTTGGCTTTGCTGAGATGATTTTATGATGGTTTTCCTTAAATTCTCAAGAACTGTGCCAGCAATATTAAATGTATTACAGTGGAATTTTGGGACTGAGTCAACAAGTTTATTTTAAGCAAGGTTTATCTTAACTATTTTCAAGAGAAAAAAACTCTTACATAATAATAAGAAATGGATAATATACACAGTGGCCTCCCCTGTTTATAAACTGCATGGCCCTCTCAAAAACGAAAGTCATTGTCATTTTGGAATGTAATGCGAAGGATTTTATGCAGAGATCAGTTTGATGGCCACTGGTGAAGCGTAGTAAAAGAAAAGTGCGAAACTACATTTGTTAGTACAGTAGGTCTACCGCTTGTTTAGGACTGTGAAGGACAGGCGGCACCAACTGTATGTTGACGCGCGAGAGGTGGTGGAAACTAACGGAGGCTACTCTAATCATCAAGTGGGTCTCATTTACATGCAGAGACTGTGGTGTTCTGAGATAGTAAGCATCGCCCATCCCTACACTCTCCTTTCCCTGCCCAACCCTTTTCCTCACCCGGCACCCTTTTACATCATCAAGGCGGCAGGCTGTGTGTGTGTGGGCTTGACATTGGCTTATAACTTCTGAGTTTAAGTTGCATAGTACTTGTGCGCCAAAGCAAAGAGTTTATTTTAAGTGGAGGTTGTGTTGTCGGTGTTTGTTTTAACCAGTTATTCATTGGTAATAGAAAAGAAGGAGAAAATCGGGACCATGGGGAGTTTATTTTAACCCAGATTTTATCTTAAGTGAGTTTATCTTAAGTGGACTCTGCTGTACTTAGATGCAGGACAAAGCACTATCAATCCAGCACCTAATGAACTGGCAGTGAATGTTCATACTATATGTGCATGTAATTCATATTTGTGACCAGTGTGAAAGACTGACCTGATCCTTATAAAGGGCTGTCAGTTAGCATTGTATAGCCATCTCTCTTACAGGATTTACACATCTACGTTCCAATCAGGCGGTTTTAACCAAAGTGGGAACTGCCACGCTTAACCACAATCTTGACGCAGTCTTGACAGGTTGGTGCATCATCTACATCACGTGTCTTTTCCCAAGATTAGACCGCACCCAAATTTTTAAAAAATGGTGGAGTGTGGTTACAATGACAGTTTGCTAGCATACATGGAAAATAGAAAATGTTTTTCTCTGTAATCATTGAAAAAATCAAATTCTGCTTGAATGCTGCCTTAATTTTGGGTCACTCATTTAAGAAATGTAATCAGATTTTTTGTGTGGTTAATCATTATAAAGACATTGGCAACTAAAACATAACACGGCTATGCCTGTGACATCACTGCAAGGCTGTTATCGACAGTGGTGGTGAACATCATCATTGAACACTCAAAACCGTCGCCAGAAAATCCATCATGTTGAATATACTGGTTCGGCCTGCAGGTTTAATTTTTTCCATCAGTTTTTCATCCACATCTACATTTCCGCCGCCCGCTTTGCTGTTTCGTTCCGAAACGTCAGTTTGGAACATAGATGTGTAGGGTATATTATGCTACTAGAGATGATGGTACTGATAGCTACTGAATCGTTTTGAAATGCATGTGTATGGTACATACGCAATTGATAATAGTGATAATCATCTCTTACAGTATTGCAGGATGAGCTTTTTTCTGCGCTGTTCTCATGATGTGAACAGATGCTGTAGTTTCAAGAATGAATTATGGATACAAGTGTGTTAATTATTTAACAGGTGACACCTTGTTTGTTGCTGGCTGTGGAAAATTTTTTGAAGGGACACCTGCTGAGATGTACAAAGCTCTGGTAGAAACCCTGAGTGTACTGCCTCCTGAAACAGTAAGTTATTGTTATTTTTTGCACAAAAGAGGCAAATTTTGCAGAAATTTTGCTTTTTTTCCCCTCACCACAGCTACTATTATTTAAAAATGCAATTGTTTAAACTTTACAGGAGTGTAAGACCTGTCATGCACACATTCTTCAAAATTCAATTTAAAAAATTCATTTTTTCCCCTTTCCTGGCAAATTTAATAACAAAAAAAAAATAAAAAATTATGATTTCCAGCAAAGTTGGCAAAGCAACTTGTTTTTGTGGTGTTCTGAGTATTTCATTAACTTGCATGTGTATTTTTCTCTTTCTTGTATTTTACAGAAAGTGTATTGTGGCCATGAATATACTGTGAACAATCTGAAGTTTGCAGCCACAGTTGAGCCAAATAATCCAGATTTATCAGCACGACTGGAACTTGCACAGGCAAGTTGTAGATTTATTTCATGTCTTTGTGGATATTAGAGTAGGCCTACTGTTTGGGTCAGGGGGATTTTACGAGTAATGTTCCACAATTGTAAGATTTATTGTAAAATGCCTAGTGTTTGCAAATTGATTGAATTGTAATAATTATTTTGTTATGCCACTGAAATCCATACCATTTTTAACTTGTACTGTAAGCCAGGTCAATCATGGTATTGAAAGCGATGGCTCCATCAGTGTTATTACTTGGTAGTGAACAATTGGGTTACGTGGTGAATGATGCAGTAGGTTCATGGTGTAATGAGTTGTGAGTATGATGGTATCTGATTTGTTCATCATGTCTTCTACTGTTTGCTCATTTGAAAATGTGATGTAAGATTGACAGACAGTAAATTTTCTGCAGGTCTTAGAATAATTTATAATAGTGATCGTGAATAATTTGATTTACATATGAAACATTCATCCTCAAGAATATCAGGTGTTTTTTTTTTTCTCCTTCACAGAAACAAAGAGGTAATGGTGAACCAACTATCCCGTCTACCATCAAGGATGAGTTGGCTTTCAATCCTTTCATGAGAGTCAAGTGAGTATTGAAAAGAAATAAATAACATGATCTGTCAAGCTGGTCCTCCAGAAAATTTCATCTCTTGCAAACACATTTGCGGCAGCGATTTCTGCCCCTAGCCGCATTGCGGCCGTAGTTCTGTACCTTGCTGTGATTGTTTTGCAATTTTTTTTCCCGTATAATTAAGGAGAAAAAACAGTGAATCTGTCCAGTGATGAGCACACAATCAGTCGTGTTGTCACGAGTGGTGTCCGTTTTCCAATCGTCAGTTCTTTACATTCATATGACACTGGAGAGTGGTAGATAAGATTATATGGTGGATTTACTTGTTCTATAAGAATAAGCCCCTAGGAGATCTCTGACGTTGGATTGATTCAACAAAAAAAGTCACCAGCCTAAAAGTGCAATCAAACAGAAGTTAGTTCCCAACTCAGTATAATGCTAATAGTGCAGATCTGTTGTTTTACAAGGTCTACTGGATAGATCTAAACTCTAGATATAGATTTAGATCTGATCAAGAGCTTAAAAATGTAATGAAAACATTTTGCTGAATATGGAGAGACAGACAAGTAGCAGAAACAAGCTGTCAAAATCTAGCTGTGTTTTGTTATGATTTTAGCCAGCAAACATACCAGCTAAGCTTAGGCCTAGATCTACTGTTTTCTCTTTGACATGCCGGGGGAGGTGTCTGATAAATTCTGCAGATGCTAAATTTGAAAACAGCTTCAACTTCACTCAGATTTTGCCAAGACAGAGTGTGCTGAATTTTTTCTTTCTTATAGTCTTGAAAAACAATGCCTAAAGATTTATAGCAAATTTATGGCAAGTGAACTTTTGAGGAAATTTGTTTCTGGTACAGTACTGATTTTCTTGTCAGTCCCTTAAATGATCTGTGACTGGAAAAATCAGTTTTATTAGTAATTGTGAAACAGCTCTCTAGTGGATACCAGTATGGTGATGCTTATGAACAGAAAGAGAAAGGAATGAAACATCAAATTTTAAATGTTTCATTAATTTTTTATGAATTGATACTCTTGTAATTGAAATTGTTGCACATCAAACTGCAATCAAACTTTACAATAAAAATCATTTATCTATCAGCTAATTTTGCAAGAAGTGTGGTCAGTGCAAGATTTTTTTTCTCTTATTTAACCTGTATTTTTTTTTTTTGCACTTGTAGGGGATATTTTGCATGCAATTTACATTTACAGTGTTTCAAATGCAATTTTTGTCATTTTGAGATGCAATTTTCTGCAGGGCAAGGTTAAGTGTATATGATGATAATGAGTATAATACAGAAGAATAAGAGTACAGTCGAATATATAAATGACTCAAATTCATGGACTCCGAGCAAAATTCTTGGTCCCAAAATCAGTTTTTCTGTAATATATACATCTTTTCACATGTGAATGCAACAAAAACATGGATTTGTCAAACAGTCATGTGATGTTGAGTGAGCTAACATATATTTTAATATAACCACCTGCTGTTCACATTTAAGTACTTTGCCAATCCCTGAAGAAGGTACAGTAGTCTCCGGATATAAGCACGGTGGTGGGACGGGCTGAAAAGCGTGCTTATATGTGGAGCGTGCATATATGCAGAGTGAGACAGGGAATGTAACAATCCAATCTACACTTTATACCTCAAAAATTACCCCCTCTCTACTCGAAGCCTACATCACACTACATATACTCAATGGACCAGTTTCTTCCGAAAAAGAGATCATCCAGGCGGCATGAGCGCGCTAAGTACCAGCGCCTGCAATGTGCTGTACCGCCTTACAAGTTCGCGTAAGAACTGTAGGAAACGTAGCGTCGGTGATCATCTTTGATATGGGGCCGGCTGCACTGCGGTTGACACGTGGACATTACGTTACCCCTGAGAAAACCCTGGGAAGTCTGCCTTTGTGTTTCTCACCGCGGGGAACTTGGTCGCCGGACTAGGGGGTGGCAAGGAGCCCCC
>JBCAUA010160606.1:0-22088 GCA_038406235.1 Peronia verruculata | reverse complement strand
AGATAGATAGATAGATAGATAGATAGATAGATAGATAGATAGATAGATAGATAGATAGATAAATAGATAAATAGATACATGTATATATGTGTGTGTGTGTGTGTGTGTGTGTGCATGTGTGTGTGTGTAGAGAGAGAAAAGGGGCCAAATAACACAGATACATTCATGATCAGTATTATAATATTCACCTGTTAACCTTTTGTACTTCACTTTTGTCTGAAGGAAAGTGAGTAGATTTATTATTTTGCATTGGGGATGCTCAGTGGTGAAATTGTATGAATAGATTACTTTGGCTCATCATCCTGTCTTATAATAACGCAGTCACAGCCCAGATGAATATTATACCGGAAACACAAGAGTAAGAGGGGAAAGGTCAAAAGACATTGAGTTGAGAGAGTAAACACCAACACAAGGCCTGGCCTTTCGTTCGTGTGTGGCATAAAGCCGAATTGTCTTGTCACCAATGTCGGAGATTTAAACTGATTGGAACTAGGAGGCAATTGTTCTTGATCTCCTGTGTTGAACAAATGACCGTAAAATTAAATCTAGTGTCTAGATCCGGAGCGACTACGACTTGAGCCCCACGACCACGTGTAAATCGTTCTTACTCTTCTCATTCTTAGATCTCTAGATGATAGATGTATCATCAAACCAAGATTCTAGCTAGATCTTGATTTAGACTAGATATATAGCAAAGTGCCATGGCAGCTGAAAGGATGGAAATAACGGCCAAACTGAATTTCTTGTTTTGTCCCCATGGATTCGAAATATATCCATTTAAGGTAGGCCTAGATCTAGAGAAGATCCAGATTTAATCTAGATCTAGATCTAGATCTAGATTTAAATTGCTCACTTGTTTATTTATCAGTTTGTCCTGAACTTAATGAACAGGGAGTGTGTGCATGAGGGGTGAGTGGAGGAGGGAAAGGTATATTAATTATGAATGAGCCAAAGACAACCATTAATAATATGCAGTGTGAAGCTTTATTGGCGCTTTTTCGTTTGTTCCCACCCCCGTTTTTATATTAGGCCTATATAGCCCTATTTATTCTAATACCAAATAATAGAACAACCCCGCTGGCGCTTAACCTGCTGGGACCCTCGACCAGCGCAAATCCACCCTAATGCTAACTTGAAGGTCAGACGAGTGGGTGACGGTCCTCCCTAACGCTAACATGTATGAGACCCTCGTCCAGCGGGTTCACCCTAATGCTAACATGTAGGCCAAATAATTCGGGATGGGAACAAACGAAAAAGCACCATTTTATCTCCTTTATATTTTTTTTTTTTACTAAAGTAGAGATTTATTACCGTGGTTTAATGGACAGAAAAATTGGGAATTTCACTCTTTGATCTCGAGGGTAGTGATCCTCCATCAGGGATTATTGCACTCTTGAGGGGTATAATCCCTGATTGGACAAAGCTTAGATCCTTAGATCCCTATTCTGGAGTTTTGATTGCATCGAAGGAAACAGAATCCTTTTATGTGAAGTTAATTTGCTAAAATAAATTTGGCTCAAGCTTGTTTTTGGTGTCTGTGACAAATCTGTTTTGGCATGCTTTGCTTGTGACACTTCTCTGGCATAAGATCTAAATCAAGATAAAATTTAAAGACGAAAGCTTAAGTACTAAATAGATCTTAATCCTTCTATTCCACATCTCCTTCAACTACATCCTCCAAAAAAAAAAGGACAAAAATTCAAGAATTGTCACAAACACAGACAAAATATAGTAATATTTCCTTTGAAATCTTGTTATCTATTTTTTTCAGATTGGTTGGTACAATGAACAGGTTGACTCTCCATTCAAGTTTGATTTGCACCCGGATACATTAGCGTATGTGGTCCTCAGCACACCAGATATGTTTGAACTTTCCCTTTTGCCATTCATATGTCGAGATGACTGCTCAGGACATCTAGATCTCCTTGATAAATGTATGCGCTATTATTTTGCCCTGGCAAAAGAGGTAATTTAAGTAGTATGTGACATATTATGGATCACATCATGAATCCATTACAAGAAAATTGTCAAGTGATATGAGATTTTTTAAGCGGGGATCAAAGCAAAGTCATAGGGGGCGGCTGATTATGTTTTAAAGTGGTGTACTTGAGGCAAACTTTCATGTGATCAGAATTTTAAAACTCTCCAAAAAAAAAGTTGAGAGCATTGGATTAACCAGTTATGGGGTTTGATGGTATAGAAATGATAAAAAAATTTGTCAGAGCATGCATTTTAGTTTCAGGTCAGTTTTTCATTATGTCTCGCGTAGTTGAAGTACTTTTTTTTTTTTCATATGCACATATTGGGAAGCAAGCCACTATATTGTTAGTAAGCTAATCTTTTACTTGGTATAGGATGGTAAATCATAAAAATTCAAATTATGTCTTGATTAAACTTCCTTCATTTTGTTTCTTTCCGCACACACAGTCATTCCCAGATATGGAAGCCATCCATGACTTTGAATTGACCCCTTCACGACGACCAAAGGTTCTTGTGCAGCCAGCTGGTCATGTGGCAGGTGCAGCTTATTACTACACTCGCAAATCCTTGGATCCAGATCCATTTACAGAGAACAAGGTGAATGCTGACATGCTATACTTTTTATGTTCAGAAATGAGTTGATTATTAGATTGCTTATTCATAGCTGCCAACCAGTACGGAAAAAATGTATTTGGTACGTTTTTTTACCGGGAGTACGGAAATCTGTATTTGCCTGAGAAAATACGTATTTTGTTTTTTCTAGAGTGCGCAAAAGCCCGTAGGCCTACATGAATTAATCAAAGGTCAAAAGTAAGCAAACACGAGAATGTGTAACCCTTTTCGACAAAGTGCGCCATGAATTTTCATCACTGGTGTACCAGCGATTGGAGGTATGTCTAGATTTAGCTGTTTTTTTCAATGACTGGTCCCGAGAACAAGTATGGAAAGTGTTTCTTGTCGCAGAAGAGTGACATCCTGTTCAAAATACGCCGGAAGGAGTGCGATTTGAAGAAGTTTGTGTTTACAATCGAAGTTTTTGTGTGAATAGAACCAAGAAAATGGCAGAACGAAAGATCAGCAATGAAGAGGACTCGGATAGTGAGATGTCTTGAGATTAATTTGGTGGAGATTTTGAAAATAGTGTGACAGTTGACTCCGATAGTGATAGTAAGAGTGCCGTTGACAATCTCGGGAGTGCTCAGGGTGGCAGTAATGCCAGCTGTGAGGACAATGGCACTGATCTTGGGGATGTAAGATGGAAAAAGAAAAGAATACCACGCCCAAATCCTGTGCCTCCTTTTAGTGTTCATGATTTTCTCTGCATAAACTCTTTTCTAAAGACTTAGACCTATGTACTACTAGATCTAGATTATCTAGAGATTGTGCTCTTTCTAGAGTCTAGAGGGTTGCAGAAATTGGTAAGTTTTATTCAAGTAGAAGCATAGTAGATCCTTTTTAAGGAGCCTTTCATCCTTTGATTTTTTGGGGTATAGTCTTCATGTTTTACTTATGAATGGGGTTTCCCGCGCGATGTATACACTCGGCATGGTTGGAGTCTGTTTTTTGTTTTGGAAAGGTTGGCAGCTATGCTTATTTCTTTTTTTAACCTTAGTTTAGTCTAAAATGAAGGGAATATTCAATGTGTATTCTCAGGTATCGTGATCACTGAATCAGCGAAGAAAGTTTTGACAGAATAACACTAGGGTCATTCAATTTCACAAGACAATGGCTGCACCTTGTTTAGTCTCCTCAGTCCCATTGGGAGCACTGTCTAGAGTGGCTCTTCAGCCCATTCTGTCCATGGTAGTCTCTTCCATAACTGTTGCTGACAATGCTGATGACATGTGTTTCTTTTTATGAGTGTTTCTTCTTCCTGTGGTTTCTTTTGCCTCTTAGTTGTTGAAATTGCTTTTCTTCCCTACTACAAACTCCCTTCCATACTAAATGCCTCCATAGAACAGTAGATGATCTGTTGATTTATAAATACCTAATCTGAATTCCCCCCCTGACATTTCTTCATGTAGAATCTCACGTACACGTAGTTGTGGTTGCTTGTGTGATTGAGGAAAACATTGACAACAGAGAAATCACTGTTTTTGTACTTATATCAAATGTACACAAATGGTGTAAGAATTTAAGTAGTTGACCAACAAAATTGAAACATAAGGAACTGGATTTTTTTCAATTCTTGTGTTAGATCTGAAGGTAAATGTGCCATAGTGAAGTGAAGTTCACTGTGGATAATTCTGATAAAGGTAACAAACGAAAAGAAATATAAATTCTCAGTAATATCTCAGCAAAACAAAAAACGAGATGGTGAGTGTGATGGAACCTTCAGTCCGAGACTGGGTGAAAAGAAGATTATGTTTGCCCTTCCATGCTCTTCAAACTTGAAAAGCTGCCAGCTTTCTCTCAGTAAACTGCCTTAGCTTTACAGCCTTACAGTAATCAGTCATGTGAATAACGGAAAAAAAGGAATCAGTTTACAAAATTAAATGCTATCTTTTGCAAGATTTATATTTGTTTGTTTGTTGTTTTTTTTTTTGTTACTTTTTGTTTTGACCAATTTTGGACTTCCATTTCTATATTTTCAGAAGATCTTTGGTGTCTGCATTCATCCCAAGTATGGAGGCTGGTTTGCTATTCGAGGAGTTTTCATCTTCAAATCTATCCAATGTCCAGAGCTTCCCCGCACAGAACCAATTGATTGTGTGCCCGAACAGGCCAAGAGGGCAGAATTACTTGAACTGTTTAACTTTCACTGGCAGGACTGGCGGTTCAGGGATATATTCAAAGTTGAGAAGACTTACTCCGAGGATCAGAAAAGATATTTTGCAACCCCACCCAAAGATCGTAAACCATTGATTCATGAACTGAGAGGAAAATACTTGAAAGTGCACACAACAGCTGGGGGAAAAGAGGACAGAAGTGACAGTTGGATAAATGATGAGAAAAAATGTGATGTACCAAATCAAGATGATGATTCCAAACCATTGAGTGAATTTTATTAAATATAGTTGTTTGTAGTAGGGGAGATTTGTGGATTAAACCTTGTTTAAAATACATGTAAACTCTTTTGAACTAACATTTTTAAATTAGCAACATCTCCCTCTAATGATTTAAAGTATGATGTTTTCAAGTATCTGCTATGCTATGGTCAAAGAATCATAACTAATGGTAAACAGTTTTGTTGAATGAAAGAGCAAAATTTATCTGTAAAGATTTACCCTTGCTTATCTATTTTCCTTTGTATATTTTTCGGGAATTTATCTTTTTAAGTGATAATGCTAACCATTGCTGTGTCTTGTTTCCAGAAGTATTTCTGCATCATTGGAGTGCAATATATGGAGAAAAATATTTTTATCTCTAATGATGAATTCAAGGGAGGTCTTGTTATATGTGTAAGTAGTGATTAATCTTGACATTTTCATTGTATGGTACATTTTTAATATTAGGTTTGACTGCACATAAAAATTTGCTAACCTGTGTGTATCCAGAATGTGCATGACAACAGAGGTCTCAGACCTGCAGAGTAAGGTAACTGCTTGTTTCAGTCAGGAAAAACTGCAAATAGATAAAAATGTCAGTCCTCCATTGCTTGGTATTAAGCGCCTTTCAGGTTTTAATATTTTTATAATGCGGCCAACACACATTTGTATGCCTATTTCTGTAGCAATGAAGTGTGTCAGGTGCTATAGTTCTCGGTTCAGTATTTCTGGTGTAGTGTTTAGTGCAATGTTTCATCTCCTCTATTTTCCCTTTTTTTTTTTCACCCCATTTTTTATCGAGACATTACCTTTCTTTGATAAAGATTCCTTTCTTTTTTGTAATTTTTTTTATCCTCTTAAATTATACTTCATTGACTTCTTCACCCTACATTTTTAACACATCTTTTACATTTCTGTTGATGGAGATTTTTGTTTTGTTTTTGTTGAGATCACCAATATTTTTATTGACTTACCATAACCAGATCATCAGATACCACAAACAGTTTGTCCTTTTTTTTAACGATTTAGTTTAAGAGCATTGTTGTCATACAGTTTGTGATAAGGCGGTGCATTGTTACAAAAGTTGACATAGCGAGTGTTTTATCATTTTACTCATGTTATGAATACTTGATATTACTTTCACAGTTTTTTTTTACAATGAATAGCACTGAATGAGCAATATTTTTTTTAAATTTTGCTTTTTCCTTTTAATCTTAATAATTCTTTAGTTTGGGGATGTTTTGAAACCTTTTTAATATTATTATTACAATTTTTTTTTTAAGGGTATAGACTATTGTAATTTTATCAGGCAAAGAAGAGACAATGATTATTTCAAAAGCACTGGAAGAAGACACATAAAATCAAGTGAAACAATTGTTATTTTGCTGCGACAGATGAAAACAATTTTGTTGTTTGAAATCTGGTCTCGCTGCCCACTAGAAGACTTGTCAATAAATCTACAGCATATCAAGTCATTTAATAGATAGCTGAGAAGAAGAATATTATGACTGCCATTGTCAGGGTTGTTTTATTGTCTTGTTAAGTTTTGGTAGATTTTCATATTAATATGAATCTGCTTTGGATATTTTGTCCAAGGTCTTTGATCATATACAATATGTAATATTTCAATGAAACATGAGTTGAATCTGTTGGTAGTTATGATGAACACAGTTCATTTATTAGTTGATGAAATTTCCATGTCAGGTATTACATAGTGACAGTAATACTTATCGTCTTTCTACTACATATACCTACCAGGTTGTCATGGATGGCCATGTTCATACTCTTCATTTCAACTGTTTCTATTTATACATATCACATTCGCCGACTCCTGCCAGCAGTTCCATATTCATTAGAGTTGGCATATTCAGCAGTATGTCATAGTCAGCTAATCTTGAAAACATATCTGAAGAGTTATTTTGAAAATTTGAAATTTATTGCATTTGCCTTATGTATCACCTCACCTATTTCTATTTCATTTTCTGTGTCATAAACATTGACTGTCATATCTTCAGACTGTGATAATTTTGTGTTCTTGGGCCATTAATTGGCAGTTTTGCACAATTTTTTTTATTGTATTTGAGAGATTTTATTAGTTTTTGTCTCACAAGATGAGGTCAGTCCGACATTGAAAAAATATTTAGAAATTAGAATGCATAACCATTGCTAAGATAATAATTTCTCATTAAGTAGAAAGCATTTGAGTGACTTTCACTTTCATTTTGTTTTCTTCAAATATGTGAACTATTCGTTCAGAAATTAGGTCTTGCTGCATGTATGAGATAATGAAAATTGCATATATATACACATGAATAGTGATTGGAGTATTGTAGAGATGGTTGAGTGTGGTAGTTACCTGTTACCCGCAGCTTGTAGAGGCATACAGTCAGCTATATATGGAAAACTGTTTTTTGAATAAAGGATGGTATTTTGTGAGCAACATTCAATTTATGGATGGCAAATGTGCACAAATGTACCATCATGGCATTGACTGTCATTTTTTTTTAATTGATCAAGAAAATTCAGCCAAAACACAGAAAGGCGCCTTTGTTGAAACAAATTAGTGGCCTATTGCTGCCTCATTCTTGGGGGATTGTGAAAATTGCTGGTGAACTGATTGACTGCTTTTTATTGTCTTGATCTGAATGCAGATCTCTTATATGCAAGATATATATATAGCTGCCATACGTTTTCCTACTGTTATTTTGTTTCTAAATTACATGTAGTTGAATGAAACAATTTCAGTCTCACGCAGATGCTGTTTTGAATTGGTTTGTAGTTTTATATACTGTTTTCTTTTATACTGTCAATGAATTGTCAGATTATTAATTATTTTGTTATGTCCCTAGATGAAATGGTAAATGTATTGATCCATGTATAAGATTTTTTTTATAAAGTCTCCCATAGAGACCACTATTACAAAATATACTTCATATTTAGATGTCTCGTGGTATATAGTACTTGCCTAAAGAAAACATTGCGGCGGACAAATTGTCATCAGCTTTTTCTTCAATTTGTTATCATCACATTTGTTTTTGAGCAAATTTGAGAATGGTAGGAGAAAAGTTTTGTTCTGTGTTCTATTGAACTTGGCTCTGGTACTTGGAATGACATAATATGTGATTTTTAATACAGACTCTAAGACATGTAAATGTCATCTACACATATGAAAATGTGCTTTCCTCCTCGCAGAACAAGCTCCTTTGCTTCAGCATGTATACTTGTTTTAGAATTTGGAACAGAAGGTAGAGCCAAAGAAAGAAATGTAAAAAACAAAATAAAGGAAAAGGCTTTGGGAATCCCTGGCTAATTGTGCAGTATAATGTCAATAGATTGCCTGCATCTTATGGAAATGAAGGTGACATGATTGTTTAGTTTGAGTGTCTGAGGTTGCAGCACAGTGATCAGTCCTTCTTCTCCAGTGAAATAGTTCAGTTATTTTCTAAGATCACCACCAACAACAAGAAAGCTGCAATACTGTAGATGTAGGCCTGGTCTCATCACAGGAAGAGTGTGTGAGTGTGAAAAATACACAAGATATAACAAAGAAAATCATTAAAGTTAACAGAGATTTTCAGAACTTGTTCACTTTGACTGTGCAGTATTAAATGTCTTTAATATTCAACGTATGCATATGATAGAGATTGCAAGTTTTCTCGCTCAGTTGGAGAAGCCCTGTGTTTTGTTGGTAGTGGCTCAGTCATTAGATTTGTTTATATTTTGGTTATTTTATGTTCAATCTTGTTTGTAAATGTGATGTGTTCAGCGAAAGCCGGGCACATGTCACTGGTATTCATTTCGAGTGATCATGAAAAAAACCAAGATCAGATCTAAATTTAGCCCTATTGAGATATTGGCACCAGAGTGTTCCTTAAACATTTGTTTTTCATCCCATAAAATGTTTTCCTCGAATTCAACTCCTAGTATATTTTTGAAAGGCCACTTTATCAAAAATTTATCATTATCATGAAAATCTTGCCTTGCTAAAACAATCCTGCAAGGCACAGTGAGAGGTGGGAGACGGAGTGGTCCACAGAAAAAGAGATGGGAGGGCAACATCATGGAGTGGACAGGCCTAGAATTGGAAGATGTATTGAGAAGGGCAGAGTGCCTGGATGGATGGAGAAAACTGGTTGTTCAGACTATGGAGGTGCCCTTATGGACTTACCTCTAAGGGATCAAGGTAAGGCAAGGCAGTCATGAAAATCCAGGTTATATAACAGGTTACTTCGCCTGTTTTACCAGGTCACCACATTTCTGTACTACACACTAATCCCCATGTATTTTATACCAAAATGAAGTACTTGCTGTCCATGATATTAGTGCCTTCTTGTTATCATCAGTTTCCCTGACCATCACTGCCTTCCTTTTTCCAGCTTGCTTATCTAAATCCCAGTACACTGAAGAAAAAAATGTTGTTTAGTCCCTGTTTTAAGTACATGTATTTGAAGATTATTCATTTATACTGGAATCAATTTGAAATAAATGTCTTGCAGCCAGTCGAAATGAGACGTAAGTCACTGGGCTAGATACGAGAAATCGGGGTTTGAATGTGATGAGGGGGGTCAGACATCGATTTTTTTTTTTTATTGCAGAAATTGAAAACACATTCATTTCCGAACAATACGGTATCGGTCTAATCCCAGATTTATAAATATTTTTTCACTAAAATCGGGTTTTTGTGAGGTAAACTATGAAGATTTATGCGTTGGACAGTTAATTTAAACTCGATTTTCTCGGAATTTCGGTCATTGCTGGAAGGTCCCCTCTTGTGTCTTTAAAGTGCAATATCTCTGGCTAGAATAAAGCTAGCTCAAAACTTTTTTCACCACCCGAAAGGGTATGAATCAAGCTTTCACGTGATGCCAAAAACCCCATATGGTGAAAAATCGACATACGTCTCATTTCGACTGGCTGCGAGACAAATAATCTCAAGGCATTGTAAAGTTTGCAAAGTTGTTTGCTTACAAGAAAGATGACATATGAAGGTCTGTCTGTTTCAACACAGCCTGAGTGTCAACAAATTGCCTCTCTATGAAATGAAGCCAGGAGATGTAATATTATTGACACACTATGAGAGAGTGAGCAAAAGGAAGTTGTGGATGAATTTTTCATGGGAGGTAGCTCAACCGCTGACACGAATCCGATGAAGGAGACAATCCAGCGAACGTCTAGATCTAGATCTATATGTGCATATTCAAATCAAAGGCACTTAAATATCGATCTAGATCTCGATCTTCTGGTAGGAAATAAACTTGCATACTGATAGAGATGTAACTGTATCTTTTCTTTTTGTGTTTTTATTATTCTAGATCTAGTTTACACCATTTGCTGCATATATCTAAATTTAGATCTTGATCCAATTTTTAAAGAATCTAAATAGCTTACATACTTAGCCTACGGCGAACTATGTAATACTGTGAAATCTTTAAGAACTATTATTAACATGAAATTCTTCATGTAACATGTTTGTTGTTCATTTGTGATAACTAAGCAGCTGTTTTGACTTGGTATATGTTGAATATGTCTTGTTTATGTGAAGATGTATGTCGAAATGTGCAAAAAATTAACCTGAAAACTAACTGTGTTTTTCTCATTTTCAGAGTATTGTGGTTCCCTGTCATTAACATGCAATATATTAGCATCTAATGAAGCTATTTACAAAATTCAAACTGGATTTTGTTCAGAAATATATATGGTTTCAGATTCTACTGAAAATTGAAAATTTTCCCTATGTGCCCTGTTTTCGCTGAACGCCTCACAAATAAGCAGAGAGAGCTGCGGGTTAGTTTTGTGCCATATAGTTCAATTCCCAAATATTTTCAGTTTGTAATAAAACTGCTCTCAGTTTTCTATATTAAATGCTATTCCAAATGGATTTTAAAAACATCCCTAGCAGCAAGTCACATTGTCAATTTGCTTGTCTTTTATTTTGCTTTGTCTTTGCTCAACCAGATGAATATGTGCATATTTTGAAATTGACATAATGAGTTTGAAAACCACGAATAGATACCTCATATGTGACATGTAGTTCATTGAGATGGATGTGTTTTCAGTCTAGCACAACAAGCAGTGCAGTTTATCTCATTAGTGGTTTGACATGGACAGACACTCTGGTGATCTATTTTTGCACTTTGATTTCTATGTCAGATGTAAGGGGGGGGGGGGGTGGAGGGAAGGGAGGAACCTCCATTATTCATTCATCAGTTATGCTTAGATTTTAAATACTTCTTAGATTTTAAATTCTTTCACATCATTCTTTCATTTTAACAAGTTTAGAAAGCAGAGATTATATATAATATGTATATATTTTATTTCCAATTTATATCTTATCTTTTTGTCAAAGAGCTACCTTTATTGTTGTTTCATTTATGTCTGCTAAAATAACCAGAACAGGATTTTAAGAGAAGATAATTTTGATTGACAATCTTTTGATCTTTTTGAATGCTTTTTCTTTGTAGCTGTAGGTTGTATTCAGGCTAATAATTAAGAAGCACCTTTATGATACAATATCGGTTTGATTTTTGCCACCCTCAGTATCTTAAGGCATACAGTTACCCATTTATGGAGAACTTTTCTGAATTGTATTTGGTATTCTGTGAGAAACAAAATTTCATTGGAGGCAAATGTGCACAAATATGCCATTGATGTATTGACTTCCTGTATAGCAAGTCTCTTCTAAAAAGTAGCACAAGAAGAATAGATGACGAGCAATGCTTATCGTCAGGCCCTAGCAGCTGCAAAGGCATGGTAAACACTCTTTATAGGCTGATGTTTGTCATAAGAGTCGTAAATGGGTTAATCAATAAATTGCAGTGATATAGAGACATCATACCGTTCATTCATTGTTCTTTAATATATACATGTAGTTGCTCATTCTTAAGAATTAGATTTAAATTAATGAAAATAATGAACTTGTTTTTTATGAATGTGAAAGATGAAAAGTGACATTTTTTCACCATGTGGTTTTGAAGGTTACCATTCAATACATTTATTTCCAGGTTTAACTCTGTTTTCTTATATGATATGTTTGGTTACATACATGTATATCTGAATTCCAAGCTGCTAAGTGTTAAATAAAAGCATGATCATTTATGAAATTGTCCTTCCTTACAGATGTGATTGAATTATCAGGGGGAATTTCATTTTATATTCGTTTATATTTTAAATTTCATGCTTTTAATTTTGTAAAAGCTTGCAATAAAGTTGATATTTGATTTCCAGTATCTTTCATATGTTTGTTTTCTTTCTTTTATTTTGTCTGGCATGTCATGTATAACTTCACATCACTTGCCACAAAAAACTGGCAAGATTATTTGTGGCAATGAAGTACATACCATTGAGGTATATGAAAAGGAAAAAGAAACCATCAATTTTTTTTCATTTTGTTCCAACAAAGAAATGCTGACAGAGTAAAAGTTGGAGTTCTGTGGCAGTGAGGGAAACTTTTCATAAGATGAACTCAGTTTTTCACACAGGAGTTGAAGGGGTGATTCTTGAATTAGTGTCAGTGATAATCTATTCACAAATCATTTGTGATGTAACCTAGTTCCTGTGACTACAAAACAGAAGTATTTCATGGATCGAATATTTACACTTTACGGTCTGGGGACAGGGATACACAGAGTATTAGGAAGACTTAGAAGGAATGATTTTAACTTTTATTACTTGAACTTCTTTGGGGTTCAGTGGAGGTGTTCCTGGAATTTATACATAAATTTCTGAAATGTTGAGAAATACATGTAGTGAAAGGTACAATATACTTCATTTTGCCAGACATAAGAGATGTTGAACAATTTTTGTAAAGATTAAAAAGAAAAAAATTGTTTTTCTTCTGTCATTTGAAAGATTGATCACAAACCAAAGCAAAATTACAAAATTGCTGTAATAAGAACAAAACATTTCCTATATACTAAGATTTATTCAGAATTTCTTGTGACAAATGTGATATTTGTTTCCTTAGTATGCTTATTGCATCTAGCAAAGAAATAGGGGTTGTAAAAAAAAAAAAAAAAAAACAATTCCCAGTATATGCAAAGTCATCCTTTTTCCAATTTGATGAACTCCTCATTGTCTGACATCAGACATCTGCACACCATTGTCACTATTGACATGTATCAAAGCAAACAAAACTCACAAGAAGTTTTCTTACTATAAATTTATTTGTGAACCATTGTTGACTTCACTCCCACATTTTACATGAAGAAAACTGTTGCTGAGCGGGAAACGAAAAGCAGAAATTATGCTTGAAGAAACATGAACATAGGGAATCACCCAAGTGCAATAAGAGTACAGAGAAATGAAAGAAATCAGTTCGACTTTGAAAGGAAAACGAAAGGGGGTTTACAATAATGCTTTGAAGATATCAGTCACTCGAAATGTATATTGAACTACCGAACATGGTTTATCACGTGCAAAGAACATAATGTGATAAAAGAATACATGTGATTATATTGAAGAAAAGGCACTATGCCAGGACACAAAACCATTCAATGTGTCAATGTTTTCCCACATCTAGAGTGGCCGACTGCAAAGTATAAGTATTTTTTATCTTTCAAAGTTTAAGCTATTCAGTTTGCATGATTTTAAATATACAAGATAACAGAATTCTATCAGCCTTGCTGACTCATTCATCATGTAAAGATATATTATAATGACTTCCACAGATTTGTGTATGAGCTAATGATAATTTTGATCATGACTGCTAGAATAGTTTTGTTTGTATATTTGCTGTAATCAAGTCCTATAACTACTTATATTCATGTAATGTAAGAAAAAGAAAGAGTTTTAAAAACAAAATGAGACAAAAATGAACATAATTCAAAGATAAATATAAATACAATGATATGATTATTTAACACATAGTCAAATACATGTACATGTTTTACACTGCATCGCCATTCTAATGCTCCATCTATCTAAACGAAAAAATAAAATATTTCAGTGAAGACTAGAATTTTCATGATGACTTAAAATCAACTTACGACACAGTAAATTCCCCTCAAATTATGCAGTGAATAGAGTTGGATGACAGATATACATATACAAGTATAAAAAAAAATAACAATAATAAAAAATGTTATATCTCAGAAGTCCCATCATGGCAACATTTGTGATACTGATACAAGTTTTAGTTACAATTTCACTTTTACCAATAGTCACTGGTAGTTACATGTATTTGTACAGACATTCAGATTTGCGTAATGTGGTGCAATTGCTACTTTGCAAATCAACCTATTTCATGTAGTACAAAAATAATAAAATATACTTTTTATAGAATAAAAACACATCCCACGATTATTCAGAATAACTTTAGCGAAGTGAACCCAGAGCAAATGAAATAGTTCATAGTTAATATTCTTAAATCTAAGAATGTTGCTGAAACAAGACAGAATTTTTGGAGATAACACAGTTTCTACTTACAATGTGATTGCATCTGAAACGCGACAGCGATAACTTATGAAAGAAAACTGGTCGCCCTCCATACCTGCCCCACAGACATAGGCTGCTATATAGTGGCAATGATGTAGATCAGAATTGCGCAAAGCCTGAGTGTTTAAATGCTCATTGACTGTGTTTGGGAAATATAAGAGGTAGCTCTGTTTCAACAGGACTTAACTCTTGTTACCCGTAATTAATTTTTTGGTTTTGCCAGAATTAATTCCCTTCATAGCTGTTAACTTGCGTACATCAATACACAGAATAAAAAAAAAATTTTAAAAATCTAACACTATTTTAAGCAACTCCTTCTAGTTTGGCTTCTTTTTCATTCAGAGCTTTTTAGTTTTGAAGTGGTTCCATTAACTATCACGTAGCATGGAGTTTTTGAGGCTAACACTAACAGCACATCAACACAGGGACTTCTGGGTCACTTCGATGGCCATGCCCTGATCTAGCGATGACTGAGTCATCACTATGGGTAATAAGAGTAAGTGAATATATCTCATATAACAATGGTATCTAAAACAATACTATGTCTAGCACAGAGGAATCTGCGTACATTTACTATCATTTGTCACAGTAATAGTCGTGAGTAGTTTTTCTCTTTTCAGTCACTGGTGAGCCAAATTATTTCCCTTTGCAAAGTGAAGATTTAAAAAAAAAAAAAAAAACTGGTCTCTGCCCATGGGAACTTCCAAAAAATTCACAGCATGATAGCAGTGTTTTCTTATTGTGAAATGTTTGACATATTTATTTGTAAAATGTATTTCAAATCAAAGTGACCCCCCCCCCCCCCCAAAATTTGATTTGTTTTCTAAGTGCTTAACAAAGGGAAGTAATTTGGCTAATGTAGAAAATGGCCAATTCCATGTCAATGTCAAGTCAATCTACTGGTCGTCCAGTTTATAAACTGAAATTCATTATCAAGTTACTTTATAACAGTAACTATTACCCCTGAAAGTCACCAAGACCTTGCTGTACAGCCATAGAAATAGCTTTCGGGTAAAGCCATTTCAACATAAGAGAATAATTTCAACGCTCATCATCATGTGACAGTGCAATAGTTCAGGTCTATCATACTTTTTTGGTAAGTAACAAAATATCACACATTTTCAGGACTGAAAACTCTTTAAATGTACTCCTTTTTATCTTAGCACTTTCTGTTGCTAAGTATGTTTGGCATTGGAATTTCAAAAAACTATCTCACATTCACATTGTGCATGACTAAATCATAAACTTGCACACAATGAGGTCCAAACCTAGCCTTGTATTAGAAAACACTCCTTTATGGTCAAGGCTTGCGGGATGTTGTGCTTGATTCATATCGTCTATACCATATTATATGCTACACGTCTCAATTTTGTGTTGGTCAGGCTTTATTTGCCATTCAAACTTGAGAAAATGTCTTCTACATTGTGTCATGTTAAGAAGCCATGTATAGCCATGACTGTTAATATACCATTAAACCCCAACACAAATGAACAAACAAACAGTGCTATAAATTATGCTGAACAGCATTGATAGCTGCAAACACAAGAAGAAATACGTTCATATTGTAGATCCCGCAGACATAGGTCAGAGCAAAGCACCATTCCGAAAAAAACACACAATGCAAGAGCCATTCAAAATACAACTTCTGTCATAACATTTTCTGAGACAAACTTTTGCTTTCACTTATTAAACTTTTGGCAGCAAACAATTAAGAATAGAAGAAAATCAATTATCCCTTATTCCAAATTGGTCATATTACATATACCAATAGTATCCTTCAAACATCTTCACTCTGATGTTCCATTTCATTTTTTTTTTTTTTTTCATTTTCATAAACATTTCATTTCAACAATATTGTGACACATTGTGTGATCGATACAAGACACACACACACAGACACATGCACGCACACACACGCACACACAGAAAAAAAAAGACATAGCTGTCCTGTTCAAAGATCTCACAGAAAAAAGAATGAACAAAGATACAAAGACGAGCCACCCAGGACTGACAATCAACGTCAACAATCAATAACATTCACATTCAATTTTGACTAGCTGATGTTTTTCCTTAGCAAGCCAGAAACAGCAAAACTGCCTGCGGTGCACCCATATGGTAATCTTTATCCAGCCACACTGACAAATGGCTCATTTTTAAAAATACATTTAAAAAAAAAGTAAAAATAATGTCACAGTTAAAGAAACAAAAATAAAAACTAGAACTGAATTTAAACTCCCAAAAAGGAAGAAATTAAAGCACAACTATCTGTCATGTTTCTCCAAAATCCTCAGATAGGCATGCATAGTTGCAGATTTGTCACTGCATCCTCTTCATGACCTGAACTTCTTCAAATATATGGCCTTTTATTTGGTTGATCCCTTTATCTGAGTTGCCTGCTTTGATTCACATTCCCAGTTGTTACTACTACTGCTACAAATATTTTTGATGCAGGCAAGCACTGCCAAATTTCTCTGAGGAAAACAGAACTGTTCAAGTTATACATTCATAGGTGCTTTAAAAATAAATGCTCAGGCTGCTATGTCTTTATTCATAAGTTCTCAAACACTGGAAAAATGTCCATGATGCAAACAGGAAGACATATGTTAACCTTTTCAAGAATTTCTGTGTTGTTATGTATCACAAAGACAACCACTCTTCATGGAATGCCATGTTCTGAAAGCTGTTTGAAATACACAATAATTCTTGTACTCAGCTTCCACACTAATCATCATCTGAATAACAAATAAATAAAAAGGATGCTTCTAGAATTCTGACAACCACTGAAATAGTTGCAAAACAGATAACAAAGAAGGTAAAACACAAAGCAGGTCAAACGCAAAGATGAACTAATACTGTGGAAGCCTCTCATTTGATGAAGTACAAAGGCTGGTGAAAAAGAAAAAAACAAAAACAAAAATCAACAACTGGGAGCAGTGCCTGAATTTCAAGTGATTGTGAACTGCAGAGGACCCTCTATCATACCAGCACATACACAAGGCCTGTTTTGCTCATTCCAGGAAAAAAAAAAAAGGTCAGGTCCCACCTTTCCCACCCACGATGTTATAAGGATGCCTGAGATCCTTCACATTCTCAATTTGCGTTACACTGCAGTGTGATTTGAACCCATATCACCATCTCTTGAGGCATGTGCCTTACCAACGCAACCACAGCTGGAATTTAAAGTAAAAATAATATTTGAAAAGAAGCAACACAAATTCCAATAAAATTTGGTAAGATAAATATGATTGTTACCATCACATTACACAGGACTGACTCAGATTTACACAGCAAACACAGTGGGGTTGATTTGTCTCAACTATGTTCTAAATCAGTCCAATGTAATTTCTATGCCAGAAAAACACAGAATTAAAGCATGAAATAATTCTTATGATATTGATGTGACAGAAAAAGGGGGCAAATTGAATACAGAACTATTTACATACAAGTGTATTGTTCCAACTCCCTCCAGCAAATATATCCCAAATAAAATGCATAATTAGTTCCCACCAGATAATTGTAGGCATCAATGACTTATCCAGTAGGTTTTATTCAAATACAAAAATAAACTCTTCTTGCTTGTCACTCTTGCAAATGGCTAAAGAGAATTTCTAAGGTAATGATGATAAATAATGAATTTTATGTCACCCTCAGCCTTTCAGCCATGGGCGACAATATAAGATGTGACACGATGAAATCAAGTGCTCGTCAAACTGAGGTGACTGGAGAAACTGCGTCTCTCTGACATTCAGTGAATTTTTAGCACAATTTTTTTTTTTTTTTTTTCACACAATGCCATTCTATGTCCATTTCACAGTATTTCAGAGTTGAATTTGCTGAAACATACTGAGTAGCAATACAAAAAATGTAATTCAGTGATACGAACTGAATGAGAAGTAATGATTAACAAAAGTGATTGGCCATTGTCTCACTAAATTCAGCTGCAGCGGCTGATTACCCCCCCCCCCTCTTCCCCCGCCCGCCTTCAATTACAAATTTCCTAATTTCTTCTGAAGATGCAACAAAAAGATTTTTCCACCATAAGAAAAGGAGATGAATAAGCTTTAAAGTGTAATCAATACGTCTATATGCTCAAAAACTGACCAGCATGTGATTTCATCTTGTGACATCTCATAATACAACACAACATCAAATAAAGATGCTACACCCTCACTGTGTGATGTACAGGAGCAATTCACTTCTTCCAAGAAAAATGAATTAATCCAGGTAAAAAAAAAACAAAAAACAATCCCATATGCTTTTAATTACTCAATGACACACTTTGCCCCTGACACAAGAACTGAACTGTAATTTTTTTTTTCCCCTCGTTGTTGTTACCAGCTAAATTACTCCCCTTTGCTAGGGACCAATGTTGTACGGATGGCAAATAAAAACAAATAACTTTTAATCTTTTCATTTCAAACATGCCAAATAAAAATTTAAAAAAAAAAAAAAAAATGAGGGGAAAAAAAAAGTACCAAGATAACAAAAAGAATTATCATTTTTCAGAATTTCTGGCTTAATCGCAAAGATGTTTGTCTACAAATCATTTCCGTAAAAGAAAAGAGAATAATCTGGCTGACTGAGAAACAAAGAACACAGTTCCTCAGTTACATTCTCATCAAACACTTTTCAGTAAGACTGATAGTTGTTGAGAAACCTGATGACATATAGCACAATCCACATGTTTTGACATCGCTTATATCAACACTCTTCTTATATTGTCCTACCTTTTTGGATCAAGATTTTTTTCTTTCCTATATCGCTGATAGAGAAAGTCCCCTATATTGACATTATTTTGCTGTCGTTCCTCCTATATTGACCCGCCTGGCAAAATTCTGTATGTACTTTGTACACACAGTCCAATTCTGGCCAACAAAAGTTTGTGTTAAGGGTAAGCAAAGGCAATTTCCTGTCTTCTACATCTTTCACTATCAGCAAGGGCCAAAGTCGATATAACAGGATTGCACTGTAGGTCTGACGAAGATAGTAACCAATGAATGTTTCACACATCTCCTGCCAACCTACGTCATAAGAGATAAATAAACTAACTGGCCAATAGAATTATGCACACTGTTCTGCGAGTGATTCGAGATGCAGTGGCAAATGCCTCGATGCCTCGACTGAGGAAAGATAGTTCAAGTTCAGTTTTCTGACTAGAATTTGATGAAAATCTAAGCTATATTTGTATCACACAAACTACTTGTTTCACACACCTGCCTTATCCACCACTCTCCCCCCTCTCTTTCATCTCCATACTCAGTGTCCAATAACACAAGGGCTGATTTGTAACACACTTGGGTGAACACATCATTACAATTCAACACAAAACTAATACGCCATTTCAGTGACATAAGTACCAAAATCCCAGTTGATTATAAAATCCCAAGGGAATCTGTCTCCCGATTGAAACTGGACAGTTTTTGTTGTATATGGTACAGCTACAGAAGATAGGCAAGTTGGATCATTATTATCTGGTGTCGGAGTAGCCGCTGGGATTCATGGACTGCCATCGCCATAGATCTTCACCTGGTGGAGAGAATAGAGGTGGTGAAGGTCACTCAGGCATATTATTGTGCTAAGTCGAATGTGCCCAAAGTGTGGGCATCTGTAGCACGTAAGAACTATACAAAATTGCGAATGTTACAGACAGTCATGTCTACCATCAGCAGTTTGCTTTTACCAAGCTGAGAGACAACGTTTGTTGAGTCTCCCTTGTTCTGACCTATCTGTGATATTTTTGTCTATTCCTATGTGACTGTGAATAAAAAAAATGCTAATAAAATCAGTGAAGACAACATGAAAATAATCTGTCATGAAAGCAAGAGAGCGAAAAAAAAAAAGAGAGGAGGGGCAAACACATGAGCACGAGATAGAGAGATCAGAAATAAAAAAAAAAAGGAAGCAATTCAAGTTTGAGAAAACTGAATCAACACCAACAGCTGGGACTGAAAAGAATCACCGCAAAAAAAAAATAATTAAAAAATGCAAGACAACTTGTTGGTAAATGTGAAGAAAGATAAAGTGGATGAAAATATAAAAAAACAAAATTCACAGGAATATTAAAACCACAGACAAGGGAACTTTAGTTTAAAATTCTTCATGACATAAGGTTGGCTAAGTGAACTTACACATCTCATCCAAGCCTAACGTTGCCTTCCATCCCAGCTCTTTCTCTGCTCTCTCGGGATTGCAGTACATTGTGGCGATATCTCCAGGCCTGCGAGGGGCAATCTTGTAGGGAATCTGTGGGACAAATACCAAAACAACTTGAATGAGGCAAATTGATCAGCTGAAGGGCAATGTTCATTTTAAAAAAAAAAAAAAAAAAGTCCTGCTCTAGACATATCTATTTAACATGAGCATTTATACATATATTTTTACTATACATATTTCTCCATTACATACAGTCGGTGTAAGATTCATATACAGTACATTTGAATATTCAAAAAAACTTAGGGGTAACAGCTGAATTTCATCCATCACAGTTTTAGAGGTTCATCGTGTAATTAATTATCTCAGCACATTCTGAATTCAATTAACTTTCTTTTTTTTTCTAACTTTCCTCTGAAAGATTTTGAATTTTATTCATCATTTAGCACAGACTATGGCTCTTGGAAACCTCTAATCTGGTCATAATTCAATCTTAAACAACCAGAAGTTGTGCAGTTTTCAGCACAGTCTTTTTTTTTTCTGTCTCCCAATGGTTCCTTTCCTCTGTTTAACTCCATGTTTCTATATTACAGTTGGTCTCTCAGTAATGAGTATTTCTGTCAAAGAAAGACAAAACCCACAAAACAAAAAAAAAAAAGGATTGTTAACCTACTTTCTGATTGAAACAGTGACAAGTATTCTGACAACTCACCTGTTTACCAGATGCTTTTTCAAAAGCTTTGACCATGTCTAATACTGAATAGCCAACTCCGGTGCCCAGATTGTAAGCCTGTGGGGAATAAACAAATATTTTTGTGATTTCTTTATTTTCTTCATCACTGATATGACCTGACAAGTGACACTGAAATTAATCACTACGACAATGTCCATGGCCTCAAGTGAATGACTGAGAGGCTTCAAATATATGCATGGGTAATTAGGAATTGATATAGTATAGACAGACATCAATATAAATCATTTATATAAAGCACTTACACAGTACATAAAGAAAGAATTTACAATATTTAAAAAAGTGTTACCAATAAATTGTTTCAAAAATATCTGACACTTTCAAGTGGATGAAAAAACTTTTTTTTTTTTTTTTAAAAACTAAAATGGAACGCAGCTTCAGAAAATCAGCTGATGCTGCAATTCTCTGTCCTCCCCCATGTATTGAGCTGTTGTGGCGACAACAAGATTGTGTGATGTTGTAAGTACAAAACAAAGGGAACTTTTAACAAACAACGGCACTATGTTGCAAACACACAGTCATGCTAAAACTTGACACTTACCACACACCCACATCCTTTCTTTAGTTTGTCAATGGCAGCCACATGACCTTTGGCTAGGTCAACTATATGAATGTAGTCTCGCACACCTGTCGAAAAGTAGGAAAGCATTAATATCTTCAATATCAAGATGTTTAGAGCAAAGTTCCTGCAGTTACTGAGAAAATGAGGGAAATCTTAACCCTTTGAACCCGTATGCCCGGTAAACCGGGCACGCGCTAATTTGCCTATGCACCGTATGCCCGGTAGA